>ARYC01001237.1:0-106075 GCA_000711775.1 Oxytricha trifallax | reverse complement strand
ATAGCTGCGAGATGAACTCTCATAAAGAACTACCAGAGCTATCACTTGAGGTCTCTGTTATTAAAATATAAATTAATAATAGAAAATGAATGGCAAACAAGTGTGTGGGAGACAGAGAGGAGGAGAAAGGTATTAATGAAATTCCTATACAAACTGAAGAATTAGAAATATACTTTTGTGAGCTGTGTGAGAGAGATTTTGCTCATAAATCTAGCTGGTACAGGCATATGAAGGTTCATAAGGAAGCTAAGCCTACTGTATACTTAAAGCATGACAAAGTTGATGGAAAGTATGATTGCTTTGAGTGCCATAAGCAGTACTCTCACACGAGAGACTTAAAGAAGCATCTTTTAAAAGCCCACAAGAAAGAAATAGAAGTTGAAGATTAAGACACTCAACTGAAGTTGCTCAACAAAAGAAAAGCAAGGGAGCCTCTTTAAGTTGCTGAGCTTTAACAGGCAAGCGAATCAGAGTATGTGAGGATTGCACGCAACCTCTTAGCATCAGAGGTCACTAAAATCATGATTAAAATATAATACAAGAAAATTCCAGTACTTGCATAGATTGATTTAGATACTTCTCTCTAAAGCTACCTAATTCTAGAGGACTCCTTTGACAAGAAAGTTATTAAGGATCATCAGTATGCTTACAAGGTATATCCTTTCAACTATCTCCTTATTGATGATAAATATTAAATGGAGTTTACTAATGAATATTAAGTGCTCACTCAGGCTAAGTTTAAAGAGTGCAAATACTTAATAAAGGTAGATGCTGTTCTCCTAGCCAAAGATCATGTAGCTTTCAGACTACCACTCTTTGAAATGACACTCAGAGATTTCATAACTGATCAAAGAAATCATAGATAGCTTCATTAATATCAACCTAAGCTATACAAGGTATCAAAGAGCTTCATAAGTTAGGCTTTGTTCACAGAGATCTCAAGCCTGAGAATATAATGTTGAACTTTTCACCAGTAACAGTAAGAATTATTGATTTCAACAGAGCCTTAAGAGTGGAAGTATCAAGGCTTGGAAGTGTAATGGGAACTCCAGGCTATTATCCAAAAGAGAAGACTGGAGAGATGGAGACTTATAGTGGGATGTGTGGGCTTTAGCAGCAATTATAATAGAGTGCGATATGCCTCGCAATGAATATTACTCTACAAGATGCGAGAAGGATGCTAAATAAAGAATTAGGCAATTTATTGACAAAACAAGAGTATCTCAATCAATGAAACAAATGGAGAGTCAATATTAATTAAACAACTCAAGATCAGACATATCAATAGAGCAGATAGAGTTGTGGTTAAGTAAGATAAACTTCAGACCTCTCCTACATGATCCAAAAGTGCATTTTGAGTGATTAAATTAAATACATTTACTATTAATTTCACATTAAAACCTATTAATAACCCCAACCCCTAACAAATTCCCTACAAATCAAAGCACTTATAAACCTCATTAAGGGGTTTTGGGGTTTTGATTCCTACAATATTGATTTAAAACTTAAAAAAATCTCAAAGTGATAAATACCTAACAAGCAAATAGTTTTAAATGTTTAAATTAATCAAAAACTTTAAAATCCATCAAATTATTAGATTTGGTTTTCCTCCATAATACGATTTTAATTGTTGATTCTTTTAAGTTTAAGTTTATCTCTCAATTTTATCCTCAGTTGCGTCTACTTCTCTATTTGTGTGACAGAAATACTATTTAATCAATAGGTTTTTTTTTAGTTAAATTATTTTACATTAAAAGAAAATCGAAGTAACAAAATCTCTCTTTAATCTAATTACTGAAATTCTCAAAATGATATATTTAAAGTCAAAATATGATAGTAAGACTACAACATTAATACTTAGTTCAGATTGGAAAAGTAATAATTTAAATTTATTAAGGAAGAATTCGAATTTCTTATGGGAAACTCTTTTTTTAGAATAAGTTTGAAATAAATAATATGATTAATCTACTCCAATAAAGTGTTATTATAGATTTAAAATTTTTTTAATATATTAATTACTGGGCTGACATCTTGATTTTGGGGGAAGAATAGGTAATAGCGAGAATGGTTTTTTCGGAGTTTTCTACTTCATGATTGCCAAGTCACGGAATTTGTCACGTCAACTCACTCAGATACGTCGACGTTACGACTAAGATTGATGGTTTGATTTTAAAATTAAACAGTGATGTGTTAAATTTATTTGATTTTAATCATTAAACACAATATTATTTATTATATGCTTTTATACAAAATAGGGTCTTGTGTGTCGAGATGTCTTGAAGGAGATCGATTTAGACCTTGTAGATAAAAAATTTGATATGAAATGGGGTATTTAAGGGGGTGGGGTAGGGGGTGGGGTAGGGTGTGGGGTAGTGGGGGTATGGGTAGGGGGTGGGGTGGGGTGGATAGGGTGATCTCGGTAGGAACAAATGGCAATTACAGATCTGCACAGAAGAAAACTCAATATGATATTTTGTGAAGTTTAACTTGAACCTAATAGATTTAAAGTAAAAGATAAGTTTTTATGTGTTCCTTTGATTAAATAAATGATTATAAAAATTTTCTTTGAAATTAAACATATATTGATTTTTTTCAAGTTTTACCAATTTAATTTAGCATATTACTTTGATAAACTTCTTTGATCCCAAAACCCTTCAATCATGGCTTGACTTAAGAATAATGGCTCAAGATATGGGAATTAGATTTAAATTAAGACTTGACTCTTATGTTTACTTCTTCATGGTTGCATATGGTCTAGTGGGGTCCCTCTGGCTTGGTTGGTTCTTTGAGCTATTCACTGAATATGAAATATAGTTTTCTCTTGTCGTAACTATTGGTTTTGAGTTATCAATTAAATCCTAACTAATTCTGAAGTTGTAATAAAATTTATAATTTATCTAGACTTAGATCAAAAGTTGAAGATTATAAGATTAATGTATTTATTACGAGTAAGATTATTTTCTTAAAGCTTAAAAACTTATTTTAGATTATTATCTTTAGCTTCTAAGTTTATTTTACTATTAAAAAATAAAAAAATTTTAATATCAAAATTAAAAAAACTTTAAAATTACTATTTTTAAAAATTCCTTATAAAAATGTAACTTTCGATACTTATTAAATTTTTCCTTTTTTGTTTTCATTATTTCCCTTCTAAGATATTTTAAACTAACACAAATTAGTAATCTAATAAATAATTTAATTTTAACAATCTTTATTGTTCGTAATTAAAGGTATTTTATAAAAATGGTTTCAATTACAAGTCTTATATATATTTAAAAACTTGTTTTTTTTTAATTAATCTTTAATTTTTTACTGAAAAAATTTATTAAGTTTTCGGATATTAAAGTAAAAGCAAAAATAAAGCCAAAAAATTTGTCTCAATAATGAGTTTATTAGAGATTTTAATGGTCTGTTTAATTATTTATAAGGTTTTCTACTTTGGAGCTTGGGTGAATGAGATATCTAACAAGTAAATCTTGAGAATCGTGGAATTAAGAAATGTTTTGGAGAGATTCAAATCAGAGTGGAAAGATGCTCAATACTATGGAAGTCTTGAAGACAAATTAATAAACAATACTTTCAAAGATGCATACAGATAAACTACTATAATTTTTAATAAAAATTACTTTAATATTCATGAAATGTTTTACTTCACCTACATGAAAAATGAATTCGGCCTGAAAAAATGCATGCTTACAATAAATTTTGTAATTAAATTTTAATCAATAAATAGGTCATTAGAAGTGCTAAATGCTATTGAATAGAGACTAGAAAGGGAAATTGAATTTAATCCAATATCAATTTTATCAAACATATATTTTATATAACTTATTATTAATATATCAAATTTGTAAAATGGGTCATAGATTTATTATAATCAAACTGACATTTAAAAAAATTAAAAATTGCCTTCACTTAATTAATATCATTTATTCTTTAACATTATACTCATAATATTTCCTAAATATTATAATTGCATTTTACAGCTATATTCTTTAAATAAGTTAAAAAAAGAAGCATCCCCTCTTTTATTTAACAAAATTTATATAATTTTCGGTATTCCATTAACAGTAACTATATTGAACGCTCTAAAAACAGCTATGGCAACATTGATTTTCACAATGATCAATTTCAAATTTAAGTTTATTTCTTGAAATATAATTTACTAAATTAATTTGATAAATCTTAATTTCCCATATTCTAAATAATTTCTTTATTTTAGAAATTAAAATTGTATTTTAGATTAAAATTCAATGTACTATATTTAAGAAATAATTTAATTTTAAATTTTCAAACAAACTTTAATATAACAATTTAGAAAATTTAATAAAATTATTATCATATCACATTTTTTATTAAATTAGAAAATTATAATATTTAATCTAGATATTATTGTAAAATAAAAAAGTATCTATCTTATGATTAAAATTTTTTTTTATAAAAGGGCATTAAATAATTATTTTAATAATTTAATTAAACATAAATAAATTGAGTATCCTCATTATTAATTATTTTTAACAAAGAATTTTTTATAATTCATATTAAATTTTATATGAGAATATAAGTGAGATATTAAACGAGTACAATAAATTTTCACTTTCTAATTAGGATTTATTAATTTATTCGAAAATGATCATTTTTATAAAACCTCTTGTCTAATATATTTCCCAAAATTAGATTAACCAATACAACTTTTAATAATAGTAATAATTTCAATTTTTTGTAAAATAATGATTAAAAAATTTAAACTAGTTAAATTTAAAGTGTTATACTTCAATATTTTATCGAGATTGTAATTTATCTTATGAAACATTTAATTCAAGCTAGTAAGTTATTTTAAGGTTTATATATTCATCATAAATAAATTTATACTTACATTATACTTGATTAAAATGAATCACATTAAAGAAGAAGCAAAAAAAATATTAAATAAAAAATGGAAATCTTATAGTGATACTTTACATAATTTAATTTTTAATGTATTTTTTTTAACATTAACTGTAAATTTAATGATAAAGTTTAAAAAGAATTAGCCAGAAATAAACGAATAATGTAAATATTATAAATAATACAATGTAAAGCCATAACACATTAATAATTAAATATATTTTGTGGTTAATTAACAATGATAGTCTCAACCCCTTAAAAAGCTCTAAAAATAAATAAAAAAGATGGACCAGAGGGTACTCAGAGTAAACCATAATCTAAATCAAAAATGAAAAAATATTAAGTGGAGGAGCATTTCAACACACATTAAGTTGGTGTTTAGCCGCAGTAAAATTAGAAAAAATTAAGTGATTAAAATCATATTACCAAAAATATAATTTATAGATAAGATTATATAAATAACGAATATAAGAATCTTTGATATGTATATATGTTTGTTAAATTTCTTTTGTTTCATAAATTTAATTTTAACTTTTATAGAAGTTCAAATTATCAAAGAAAAGCTAAAATTTCTATAAAATTAATTCAATTAAAACAATAACTTAATTCATCTTGTTATGATGCTATTTTAAATAAATAATCCTGTATTTTCTAATTGAAAAGAATCTCTTTAAAACTAACGCTAAATTCTAACAAAATATTATATCATTATATAAAATTTCTAACTTAAATTTAGAATTAAACATAATTTACATTAATTGAATGAAATTAAATCTAAATTAGTATTATAAATAAGTTAAGATAATAGATTACATAACTAAAAAATATTTCAAATAATTTTAATCATAATATCATTTGGATTGATCTAAAAATATAAAAAGCAAAATCATTATAAGTTGATAAAATTTATCAGAAAAAGATCATTAAATAAATAAATATTTTGTTATGTTATTAAACATTACACATAGATTTTCCATATACTATATTTTTTTTCAAAATTATAAAATATTATGTTCGCAATGAAAATACTTTGTCGATAATTAATAAAGCCAAGGATATATATATAGAATTTTATTAAATATTTTATTCTTAAGTATTTTTTCATTTCATTAAAATTAGAACTAATATTTTGATGAATAAGCTGGAAGTTATTTTTTAGATATAAATGTTTCTATTATAATACTTCTGAAAATTAATAATTTTCTTAAATCTATAAACCATAATTGAAAAAAAATGTATTCTTTATCTAAATTAATTAGAAATAGAATTTGATATTAAAGAATAATTAATTTCATATTTATATCATAACTCATAAGTTCTGGTTTTAACTTTCATAAATAGAATCGCGCAATTAATATAGGTATTACTCTCATTTTAAGGACATTTATGTGTAAAACAAAAATGCTAGACTATGCTTGATATCTTTTTCATAAAAAAAATCAATTATACATTTACTTTTAATGATATATTCCCTATTTACTTTTCATTATTAAAATAATAAAGATGGATCACAATATTAATCTAAGAAAGGAAATAAAAATGAATCAGAAATGTTTGATCCCATGAAAACAACTAATTTAAGGTTTGTCAAAAGAAATACATTAGATGAAATACTTCATGGTTTTGACGATCAAACTTCTTCGCAAGGTAGTTTGGATTCATCACAGAGAGATATTTTACAAATGAAAGACAAATCTCAAAAATTGAATATGAAGTAAACATTTGACATTGACATTAAAAATAATAAAAATAAATTAGAGGATAAGAGCTTTGAAAAAACTTAAAAATAAGAACTTCATAATAAATCAACATCGAAATATTCAAATGATATTGATGGAAAGATTCTCACAGATTCTTAATCTTAAAATGAACCAACCATTCTTGAAATTGTTATAAAATAAAAACCTGTATATCATTATTTTTATTAGCCTTTGATATTTATTCTTATTAGGATTTCCTAAAATTAAGATATTAAATTAAATAAAGTAAGATACAAATATTCATATTTAAACTTTAAGTATTTTTTGAGACTTTTTATTTAATCATTTTCACATAATAAGTTTGACCATCAAATTCTAATTTCATTTTTTTAATTAAGAATTTAATAAGATATTTAAAGCAACATGGATTTAATACAACCAGAAAATCTGTGAAGATCCTTTCAATAGCGAAGATGTTAAAATAAATGACAGCTACACGTATTTTAACAAATTTATTTTTGCAAAAATAACCCTCTATCACTTAATATTTTTTGCTGCCTTAGGACCTTTTTCATATCCTCTTCTAAGAATATTTGAGAGTCTTATTCAATTAAAAATATAAATTATAATATAACAAATTTATGTCGTGCAATGCTTAGAAATCTAGGATTTTTTGGATTTAGTGGAGTATTTTTAATTTAGATCACTCAATTAGTAGAATATAATTATCATTTCAGTTTAAATTCCTGTAAAAATTATTTATTTATTTATTTTTAATGGCTTCTTTTTTCAGTGCCACTTTCAATTTATTGCTTTAGGGATGATATTTAAACCCATTTCTTAATTAAAAGTATTTATAAACTTAACAGCAATTTCCAAAATTTGCTAAGTCTAATTCAATATTATTTTATTTCAAATTAAATTAAAATGATAGTAATTTATTTGTTTATTAATAAACTAAAAAATTTATAAAGTCAAAATATAGCGTATTATTATTTATTATTTCATTTAATTTTGCATGCAATGTTTCAAACAAATATTTCAAGATTTTTCTAACGATAAATATGAATAAATAAATTCTGTATAAAAGTTGTGAAGCGCAATTATATATACTAAACTTAATTTAAATATTTTAAAATCAAATATCAAATTATTAAATTGTTAATTGTATTTATCTCTAAAATTTAAAAACAATTTATAGACTAGTCTAAGGTTTTTATTCGAAAAGATTTTGGTTACACAAATTTAATTGTAGCTTTTTTAGGACTTATCTTAAGATGCTTAATATTATAGATATTATATTTTTTATAAAAAATTACTTGAGATGTTTGACTAAATTAAAATATTTATACTTAACTAATTAACTTAATCATATTTAAGAACATGTAAAATCTATAAAATTTTGAGAGAAATTTTTATTGATACAATTTATTTAAAAATTAAACTAAAAGGAAATAAATTAGAATCAATAAAAACATATATATATATATATATTATTAATAACTTATTCATTTTTATCCTTAAATCAAATGATAGTTATTTATGTGATCCTTGCATTTAATTAAATTAATTTCCTTTGAATAATAGTTTCTGTGAGATATGCAACATCACTAGAATCAACTTTATAAGCTTAAAAGTAAAATATTCTTACAAGGAAACAATTAGAAAATGAATGGATACCTGGAGCTTGGATGAACATATATGTTTATTAAATTTATTAAACATAACTCCCAAAAACGTCGAATAAGAAATAAAACACTTAAAAACCAAAGATTCCATTCTGTTATAATAGAAATAATGCATTTTATGCTATGTATACCAATGATTATAAATGTACACTTTGTTGTTACTTAAGTGATAGCAATTGAATTGAGTTTTTTTTTGCTTATCTAACATCATAATCTTTTGTTTAATAAGAAATAAATCATGCCAAGATCAATATTTTTAAAAATTGTGCCTTTTAATTCCCCATTTTTGAATTGTTACTTAAACTTAATATTATGAGTTTAAACTGTATGATAAGAAATGAAGTTGAAAACATCTTCTTTAAGTTTAAGTTTTCTTATCATATAAATGATGAATACAAGAATAGATTCTTAAATTACGACTTTGTCAAAACCTGGGAGTACAACCAAGAATTTGAGATAAACAGATACGATCAATTCATTAAATTCTTCAAAAAAACTTAGAAATAACTTCAACTACGAAGCAGTTTAGGAAAATCTAGTATTCAAATTAAACCTTAGAATAACGATACTCCTAAACTTAATATGATATTACTTGAAAATTCATATTTTAAGTTTATAGATTTACCGATATGGAAATTTCCTACCTATAGGTTCTTAAATTATTTTTAATTATATTTCCAACAAAAGAAGATCTAATCATGAGTTATCCAGGAAGACTGTTCTTTAGAGAGTTATTCTTAATGTCAAAACATTTAGCACCTTATAGAATACACAAAGGCACAGTTTTCTTCTCATTCGTTCATGCTATTCTATTTTCTAATAATAATTAAAACCAAAGAGATCAATTAAGACACAAAGATTGGGGTTAAGAACAATTAAGTTAAAAATTAATTATTATTGGCGTACACTTATAATGTTTAGCCTAATTATTTAAACTATTGCCTCGATTAATTGTCCCTATAAAATAAACCAATCAGGGTGTGTAAATTTGATTTTAGACTAATTATAATTAATTTCAACAAATAATAATTAATTTTTAATTTAATTGTTTTTAACCTTAATCTCCATGTCTTAATTGATCTATGGGGTTTTATAAAGTATACTATTCTACCTTTAGTTGTTGAGCTTTATCAGGAATATTATTAAACTTGAACTTAATTATTAATGTTCACTTATTTAGTTGGTTTAAATAGTATATTATATAATATAACGATGATGATTATTCTTAGAGATAATCAAAGTATTACACAGTATCTTATTGGTTTTACGCGATTCCCTTGATGATTTTCACATTCTTATTCTACAATGCAAATTTTATATTCCTTTGGATGGCAATTATTGATTTGCACAGAAGAAAACTAAATATGATATTTTGCGAAACTTAACTTGAGCCTAATAGATTTAAAGTAAGAGATAAATTTTAAGCTGTACCTTTGATTCAAATTAATTTATATTTAAAAAAAAATTGTTTAATATTTAAAATATGATTTGAAGTTTATTTTTTTTTATTTTATGAGCGAAAAATCTTAAAAGAAGACATTTAAAAATCAATTGAATTAATTGTAATCTTATTTATTAACAAATTATAAAATATTTTGATTTATATTTAAAATTGATAAACTTCTTTGACCCCAAAACCCTTCAATCGTGGTTGGATCTAAGAATAATGGCTTAAGATATGGGATATAGATTTAAATTAAGACTTGATTCCTATGTATACTTTTATATGATCACGTATATAATTGTAGGATCCCTTTGGCTTGGCTGGTTCTTTGATTTCTTTACTTAATATGATATAGAGTTTCCATTAATTGTGACATTTGGCTTTGAATTAGCAATTCAATACCTTTTAATTTTTAATAATCTATATAATTTTGAATAGTTATCATCACTATTATTAAATTAATTCAAATTTGATTAGGAAGAAAATTCATTTTTAATAAATTTTCAAAATTCTAAGTTCTCATTAAAGAGGTGGTTGAGGCATAAATTTCAATAAGTATAAATTTTAATTAACCCATATTTTAAAAGAAATATATTAGAGGTTTATGTCATGAATTAAGTTTTTATTTTAATTTTTGAAACTTTTTTAGGATTAATGAACTAATTCCTACTAGCTTATGCCTTAATATTTTATAAATAAGCAAATTTAATGATAAAATAATAATCCGTTGATTTACTTACTTAGGGTATTGAATTGTATGTTTGACAATTTATAAGATTTTCTATTATGGAGCATGGGTAAACTAGATATCAAATAATTAAATCCTAAGAATCGTGGAATTAAGAAATGTTTTGGAGAGATTCAAGACAGAGTGGAAAGATGCTCAATACTATGGTAATCTTGAAGGCAAATTGATAAACAACACTTTTAAAGAAGCATATAGATAAATTATTTATAGATTTATTAAACTTAAAAAATATTTAGATTTAGTTTTACTTCACTTATAAAAAGAAAGAGTTCGGTCTCGATTGCTGTATTTTCACACTAAATTTATTTTATTTTATTTGAATAAACCGATCATTAGAAGTATTGAATCCTTAATCCCAAATACTTCTATATTTGTTGTATTTTCCCAGTATTTATTTCTGAATAACTAACCAGAAGTCATCAATTATGAATAAAAGATTTTTAAAAAAATGCATCTAAAGAAAAAGTATACTTAAGATATAAATAATTAATCATTTAAATCATTTATAGAGAATAATTTGTTTTCCTAAAATTTACAGGATTTAAAATAAAAATAAATTGAACAATTGCATAATTATAACAAGAAGATCCAGTATAATAAAAAATAATAACCACTAACTCAGGGAAATTTCTTATTCTTATAAAAAATTATAAATATAATAAATACCAAAACAGATTCTGGGGTTTAAAATGCTATTGAAAAGAGATTATAAAGAGAAATTGAGTTTAATCCTATTGCACTTATTTATTTTAATAATTAAATTTAAAATTATTAATATAAAAGTATATTTTTCACTTTACAACTATATATATTAATTTACTTTTCGGTATTCCATTAACAGTAACTATCCTGAACGCTCTTAAAACAGCTACGGCAACATTGATTTTTACTATGATCAATTTCAAGTTTAAGTTTATTTCCTGAATTACACATTTTAAATATACTGACAAAGTATTATTCATAATATATTATTTATATTTTTTAATCTTAATTGATACTCAAGACACAATAATATAAGAAAGGAATTACAAATTATTAATTATATGTAATTGATATTCTTAAATATTCAATTTAAATAATAAAACTAATATGAAAATTAAGTATACAAAATTAATAAGTTTAATCAATAAATAAATTTATAATGAAAATTATTATCATGATATTAATTAAAATAAAAATATGGAACATTATCATTTGTGATTTATCAACTAATGAAATTCAGTTATAAAAAGGATTTAGAATTTAAGGTAAAAATAAGCAATCAATAAATAATCTTTTTCAATCAAGAATTAAATATTTTACTAAGTAAAATCATATAACTTTACTTACCTAAGTTATTTTCTAACTAACTAACTAAAATTACATAAAATTTAAATATTGCAGAAATATATTGAGAGTGTTTATATGTTAAAGATATCCCATTAAAAATATAGATTATATTATAAATAAAAAACTTATATTTTTATTACAACCTCTTTAATAAGTTATTTAATAGATTGCTAATCATACGATTCTATTAAAAAAATAAATTGGAAAAATCAAAGATTTTATCAAGTTTATTTTTACAGTAAACGTTTGAACTTTTTATAAATAAAAACAGATAAATTTATAATTACAAATAATAAAAAGCAAAAAAGTGAATTACTTGCTAAGAATATTGAATAATTTGTGAAATGCTTGTCCTTAAATTCATAGGTTAATATGATATCATTCTATCTATTAAGTTTGAGATTCAATAAATTCATATTTAAATTAATTTTTATTAATATTTCATGAGCGTAATTAATATATTAACGCTTGTTTCATACAATTTTCAAATTTAGTATTTATATAATAGGACATAAAATAAGAAAAAATATTGTTTTATAAATTTGATGTAATTTATAAATGTTCTCTTAAAATATTCTTAATAATAACAGTCCAACTATAAATAAACATTTTATCTTTGATTTTAATTGAGTTCTTCACTTAGTTAGAATAGTTTAAGAAATAAATAAAAATTTTATTTGCAATTTAATAATAAAGATCAGTTAATATTTCAACCAATATTAATGATAATGCCCTAAGCTCCAAAATTATGTCTGTATTTATTGTATTTTAATTTTTAGAAATCAGTTATATGACTTTTAATAAAATATTTGCGATTGTGTATCTTTTAAAAGCCTTGAAATATTTCTCAATATATAATTAATAATTATTTGATTTAGTTCCAAACTTAAATTTTATTAAATTTAAGCATAAAAATCTATTTGAAAATCTAACATTGCGATTTATTTTCCTTCTCAATATAATATATTCCATAATTATAAAGTAATTGAATGAAGGGTATTAAAAGAATTAGGCAGATATAATATCTCAATATTTATTTATAGAACATGACACATTAATAATTAAATATACTTTGTGGTTTAATTGTTATGATAGTATCTCCAACTTCAAAAGCTGTAAAAATAAATAAAAAATAAGAAGAGGAGGAGGGTACTTAGAGTAATCCAATGAAAAATTAAAGACCCTAGTCTATATAAAAATTGAAAAAATACTAAGTGGAAGAGCATTTCAACACAAACTAAGTCAGTTTGTAACAAAAATTAAATTAGAAAAAGCAAAGTGATATAAATTATATTACATAAAATATAAAGTTTGGGGAAATTTTATAATAGTTATTATGCACAATTAATGTTTTTATTTTTATTAAAAGAAAAACTAAAAATATCTAACCAAACAGTAATTTAAAAATTCAAAAAAAGCAATTGATTAAAAATTAAAATTATGTCTTAGTAAATTAAAAGATTAAATAATTTCTATTTTATATAAATCTTGGAAAAAAAATGATTAATTTTCACAAATTTACTAAATTAAAATTTTTTAAAAAATGAAAATGAGTTTTAAAAAGCATACCAAATAAATATATTTATTCATAGTGTTTTATTAATCTATTTCTTTTTGTAACTAAATTAATTTTTCTTCCTATATTTTTGTAAGTATTTTAAATCTTTCTTATTTGATACCCAGTTTATAATATTAAAAAAATAAATTTTATGCTTTAATTATTTAAATCAATTTATTAGATTATTTTACATAATAATGAACAAAAACATAATTTAGCTAAGAAAAGAAATAAACATGGAGATTAAGTTAATCCAACTAGATAATCTAATTTAAAACTTGTCAAGAGGAATACAGTTGATGAAATACTTCATGGATTTGACGATCAAACTTCATCACAGGGCAGTTTAATTAATTATTAATTTATATTAGTTTAGATTCATCTAATAGAGATATTCTATAAAAGAAGATTAAAAATTTCACATAAAATCCAAAGTCATCATTTGACATTGACATTAAAAATAATAAAAGTAAAATAGAGGATATTGGTTTTGAAAAAACTAAAAAATAAGAACTTCATAACAAGCCAACATGGAAATATTAAAATGA
Organism: Oxytricha trifallax; assembly: GCA_000711775.1. Taxonomy (NCBI): domain Eukaryota; phylum Ciliophora; class Spirotrichea; order Sporadotrichida; family Oxytrichidae; genus Oxytricha; species Oxytricha trifallax. The sequence goes on along the minus strand of ARYC01001237.1, from coordinate 92,173 downwards.
TATTGATGGAAAGATTCTAACAGATTCATAATCTTAAAATGAACCAACTATTCTTGAAATTGTTATTAAATAATAACCTAAAAATCATTTTATATCTATTAGCCTTTTTGCATTTATTTTTATTTTGTATTCAGTCAAGTTTAAGTCATAAATTTTAACAAGAACAACTTTAACATCAAATTCATAAGAACACTATTTTATTGTAAGTATTATAACTAAAAGAGTTAAATATTTATGGATTTAATGTAATGAGAAAATATGTGCTGATCCTTTCAATAGTGAAGATGTTAAAATTAATGATAGTTACACGTATTTTGACAAACTAATTTTTGCAAAAATATTCCTGTATCACATAATATTTTTTGCTGCTCTGGGACCATTTTCTTATCCTTTGCTAAGAATATTTGAGAGTCTTAATTAAATTACACATTTTTATTTTATTAGCATTAACGAGTCGTGCTATGTTGAAAAATCTAGGATTTTACGGATTTAGTTTAATTCTTCTAAACTAGGTTGCTCATTCAGAAATTATAAATATGTATTTGAATGTTTTTTCCAATATTTTGCATTAATTAATATTAATTCTTTATTTAATATGATTGGCTTTTATTCACAATACCACTTATTATCTATTGTGTTAGAGATGAAATTTTTAACCCCATTACTTAGAAAGTACACTTTAGTAAGTTATTAATTTTCAGTACTTGAATATAATTGCAAAAAGATATAATTAGAAACTCATTTTTTATAATTATAATTTCTAAAGATTTAAAGGTTAAATTAAAAAGAATTTAAAATAACATAAAAAATGTTTATATTGTTTTGAAGCTTTTTAGTTTAATACAATAAAGCCTAAGTTAAATATATTTCTAAATTTAATTTATGTTGAATTGAATTATTGTAATAAATAGATATAACTTAACTAATTTGAGCATAAAAAAACAAAAATAATTTATATATTTGTTATAACATAAATATAGATTAAATATTTAAATAGATTAATTAAAAAACCATTTCAATGAATTGTTTTACAATAAAATCTTAAATATAAGCTAACCTTGTCAATTTAATTAAAAATTTATATTCCAATTTTGGTTTTAAAAACTTTCCAATTTTTAAATTTTACTTTCATAAAATCCATTTTGCATGAAATGTAAAATCTCTTGCTTATCTATAATGCTTAATAAATTTACTCCTCACTTAGAGATCGTAAATTAAAACAAAATTATTTAAAAAATAGAAATATCTGTCAAATTAATTAAAAGATCTCAAAAATAAAGCACTTTCAAATTAAAATAATAAGGTTGCATCTCTCAAATTAAAGTAATATTATTAACTAGAAAATAAAATAATCTAAATTCTTCAATAAATTACTTGAATGCTTATTTTTATTGACAATTGAAAATAATTAAATTCAGTTAAGTCATTACTATTTAATTTGATAAAATAAAGAATATTTACTAAGTATATAAATATACATTAAATAAGTTTAATATTTTTAATGATGAAATATATATTTTTAGGGGTATTAATTAGGGAAGATTTGAGCTATACTTATCTAATTGTAGCTTCATTAGCACTTATCTTAAGATGTTTAATATTATAGATAAATAATGCATTTAAAATTTTTTGTTTTTAATATTGCTGAATTATTGTAAGATGAAAAAGTTTTTTAATAAAAGTTTAATAAATATTTATCAGATTTTAATTAAAGATTGTGATAATGAAATAATCATTTTAAATAACTCTTGATGATACTTTATAATCTATAATTATTAATAAAATAAAACATGTTAGATAGAATACTCATTCATATATACTAATTTTTTTTGTAAAGAATAATGTTAAATTAAAATTGAAAAAGTTTTGATTTTGCTTTCCAAGTTATTATTTCTAATAAATTTTGAAGTTGTTTATATTTATTTATAGAAGTAATTCATTTGTTTATTATTTATACCAATAAAGAAGTTAATAATTTAAGAAAATACAAATCAAAACATTGATAAAACCAAGTAAATGCAATGCATAATTTATATAATTAAAATTAAATAAAGTATAACCTAATTTTATTTATGAAAAAAATTTTTGTAAAGTAATTATAATTTTAATTAAAATTTTACAGTTTTTATTCTAAATATGTAAATGTTTCTATTGTCGTTTCCATTTTTATCAGGCATAATATCATAAAAGTATTATAATTAATATTTCATAATATTTTATTTTATTATAATATTTTAAAATTTCATGAAAGATGCAATAATACTCTGATTAATTTCTGATTGTCAAATTCTAAATATCATCTTCTCCTTCTTGATAATATCTCAAGCCTTTATCTGAATGTATATCATTATATAATTAAAGTTTATATCAAGGTATTTATAAGAAATAATTATAACAAATAATTTAATGTAAAATCCCCATTAATTTTTTATTCGTGATAAAAGTTTTCAATGCAAATTCTAATAAAAATTATTCAAAAAACAAATCAGCCACAGCATTTTTTATATATTTATAAAATGGAATTCAGTATCTTTATTTGATTGTCATTTTGCCAATAAGTCATTTATTAGAGTGAATTTTGTAATTTATTATTAAATATTATTAAAAATATATTATATTCTAATGTTTTTTTATGTTCTATTCAATTATTTACCTCTTAATATTGTTTAATGCTAATAACTATTAAGAATATTATTATTTTTTGTGCAATATTGTTCAATGTTAATTTAAGATTATTGAAATACTTTAAGCTGTCTTGATTTTAATCACTCCTTCTAATCATAATGATTTACTTTAGTTTATTTTTTACTCTCTCAATTGGATAGCCAACATTAACTTTTTGGAAGTTCTTAGGGTTCAAGAAAAATGCTCCTCTTAAATAAGGCTATGCTAAAATAATTGGCATTTCATTTACTTTTGCAGGCACAAGATTGTCTTATAGAATATTTGGAGTATAATACAATTTTCCAATTATTTTTTTTATTTTTTAAAAAAAAATAAAATTTAAGATTAAGTTTAGTTTTAGTAATCATAGTAATGTTCTAATTATAAAATAATTAAATATATTGATTTCCTAAAATATTGATTCCAATTTACTTCTTTGAATCTATCTCAGCATAGTTTATAGCTCTTACACATTATTTTTACTGAGTAAATTGAACCATTCTCTTTGTCATGTGATCGAAAAATAATTGGGATTTTCCATATTGGAAAAATCTCCCTTACAAAACAAACTGCCCTAGAACATCGATTCTTTTAATTAGTTTTACTATTGCAAACCCTGTTTAATTTTAAAGAGAGATTAATTCTCCTTAATTTATTTGGCTTAAATCTTATTGGATTAAAGAACTGTGAGAATTTTTCGCTTTAAAATACTTAACTTTTGCAATAAAAATATTTAAATTTAATTAATATCGATTTTCAATTAGTTATTAATGAGAACCGATTAGTTTTAACTGTTCACTATTTTTAAATTAAAAGACTAAAAGTTACTGTTAAGTATTCATTATAAAATGATGTTGTAATTTGTTAAATTACAGAAGTAAAACAAAAAAGATTAAAAAACCTGGCAAAAGCCATTTTTACTAGTCTCATTCATAAATCGAAGGTGGGATATGAATTTCGCCTCAGAGATTGATAAAGAAGAAGTGGAGGCGAAGTTCATAAGTCCAACAGTTACTTAAAATTAGTCTTTATTCTATAGTAATACGGTTTAATTACTCTGATTGACTGCGGTAATGCTTGATATATCTTTTAGTTATATAGCCTAATCTCAATATTTCATTTCTTAAGTGTTAGCATCTCTTACATTTAATTTTTATAGCTAAAACATAAACTATCCTAGTTAAATAATCAATTGTCTCAAAATTTATTAGGGATAGCTCGTACGTGTAGAACTATAGTTATTTTCAGGTTAAACGTCGCTTGCTGGCTATTTCAAAGCATAATTAAGAACCATAAAAAGCTTTCTGAAGTGGAGAAGCTTTAGTGTAAAAATAATTTTTATAATTAAAATTAGTTCTTTAATTACAATTCATAAACATTAAGAATAACAACCTATATTAATACTAAAAAAAAATATCAAATAATATTTTTGATCTTTATGAATGTACTAGTATCTTATCTAGTTTCCATTGATATTAGCAATATATTAATTCCTTATGAATGTTGCTTTTAAGCTTCTAATTTAGAAGTCACTTCCCACTTAACTTGTCAGAACTTTCTAATTTTAAGATTAAATTAGCATTATTGCATAATTTTCAGGCAATTGTATTGATTCCTATCCTTTAGATTGTAAACCATTATTATTTCTTTTAACTTCAAAATTATTAATATTCACTAAACAAAAAGGTTTAGGTAAATATTTTTAAAATAACAGTATTTAGCGATTAATATGATGTTTAAAGTCTTAAGTTTTAGATTATGTTTCGAATTGAATTTGATAATTTACTTGATTTCTATTTTTCATTTATTATAAAACAATTGTAAAAGTAAATTTAATATGTTTTTTAAAAATTAAAAATTTGAAAATGCAATATTCAAATCATACATTGTTTTAAATAGATTGACTGCCCTATATTCTTTCAAATGAGTATTTTGAGTATGAGTCTTATAGGTCCTTCTGAGTATTATGATGGTAAGTAAAATAAAATTGAGGTAAAATAAATTAAAAACTATACGAATAGCATCAATCAAATATTTTAAAGATAAAATAGTAAGATTTAGATAAGTTGAACACTCAAATGTAAAAATAATAGAAGTTACTAAGAAATTAATAAAGCATCAGTCTTTGAATAAATAGCTTGTTGAACTGTTAAATAATTATAAATTATAAATATATATTTAAAATATTAAGAAATATTGCTTATACGACTCACATGAAAAACATAAACGAAAGAGATTAACTAATAATTTCATTTTATTATAATAAAAATACAAGTCTACTTATTGAATAAGTTTTAGAGATTGATTTGTCATCGCTATCTTAGTTTTTATAGACTTGAATTGTTTGTTTATTTCTAATGAGATAAGCTACTTAATTTATATTTTTTGGGAATTTAAGCAACTAGTTAAAACTGTTTTGACCACTTATCTATTGATAGGAAACTATTTGCATATCACTTTCGAAATCAAGACCAATATAAAGCAAGTACTAATAGTTTAAGAATTGCAAATGTAAGAATCCTCTAATTGTCTTGCAATTATTTATAGGATAAAACTCTACATCAAAATTATATGAAAATTAGTCTTTTATTAGAAAAATTAATTTTAAGTCAATTTAAATTATTTTTATAAAATCTATGTTAAGATAAAAATTTTCTCTAAATAAATAGTTATTTATGGTAAATGATATAGAAAAAGCTATTCCAAAAAATAATCTCAATATTTCCAATTATAAAAACTTTATTTTTAGGTTGTTTTAATCGAATTATAATTTAACTGTGAGACTTTAATATTTAAATAAACTGATATTGCAATTGCTATATTAGTTCAACTCAGAAAGATTGTTTTAAAGATGCTACACTAGATTCAAGCATTTGTAATTTTCCTAATTTTTAGAACAGAGAAGTTCACCATATTCATCAATTTAAGACATATTTGAATAATCAAGCGTTTCACTATCATGATGTATATTAAGCTTTGTCTTGGTCAATATATATATTATAATTATTTAAAATTTACAATTCAAAGGACTTGTCATTCTTTGTTCCTAATGTGAGTAAAATAAGATCATTATTCATATTAATAACTTTTAGGATCTTAACTTAGGGAGGAATATTTGATACTAATTTCTTTGAGCCTACACTTTCAAAAGCAGCTTATAATGTTTATTGAACTAATTCAGATCTCATAGAAATATGGTCTTATTATATTTAAGTGGAAGATTATGAAGGGTTTATAGATTCCATAGTTATATTTAATTATTTAATTTTAATTTACTTTGAAATAAATCCTGGATTTATATATCATTTTAAAATAATTCAATTAAGGAATAATCTCAGTAAGATATGCAACATCTTTAGAATCAACTATACAAGCTTAAAAGTAGAGTGTTTTAACACGAAAACAAATACTGGATGAGTAGATTATATCAGCTTGGATGAACATTTAATTATATGATATTTTTTATATAACATTTCACCTAAGAATATAGAACAAGAGATCAAACACTAAAAAACCAATTCTTATAAGTATAAAACTGAGCATTATTTTGTTCTATAATATTATATGACTAAATTTTCAATTGTTTAAAATAATCTTTCTTAATAATTAAATGCTAATTTATATTTATTAATTAACCTTGTTTTTAGAATTTTCTTGAGAATTAATAATGAAATTATATTAAAATATCATTTTATACACTTTATACACAAAATTTATCTCCAATTGTGTTAGAAATTAAGGCTCTAATTTATCAAACAAATACAATTGTATTCTTCATAAAATATTTTTGAGCTTTATAACTGTATGATAAGAAATGAAGTAGAAAACATCTTCTTTAAGTTTAAGTTTTCCTACCATATTAATGAAGAATATAAAAATCGCTTCACAAATTACGAATTCGTGAATACTTGGGATTACAACCAAGAATTTGAAATAAATAGATTCAATTAATTCATAAAATTCTTCAAGTAAACTTAGCAAAAACTTTAACTACGAAGTAGTTTAGGAAAATCAAGCATTCATATTAATCCTAAAAATAATGAAGCTCCTAAACTTATGTTAATTATTGCTAGATAATCTAAATTTATAATTTAATTTATGGAGATAGAAATCGCATACCTAATAACTCCTACATTATTTAAATTATTTTATTTTTTCCAACTAAGGAAGATTTAGTTACAAGTTTTTCAGGAAGACTTGTCTTTAGAGAGTTATTTTTAATGTCAAAACATTTAGCACCTTACAAACTAAGTAAAATTATGATTTTCTTGTCATTTGTTCACGCTATCATTAATTACTTTATTTTTTAAATTATAAACTATCCTGCCATTAACTGTTGAGATTTATTAGAACTAATAAAAAAAATTTGGCAATATATAAATTTTGGCAAGGAAAAGTTAAAATTATTCTCAAAAAAGAATATTTAATGCTCCATCATTGAATTTTAAATAAGGTCTAATACAGGATGCAGGTTTTTCTCTAAAAGTAACTCATCCTCATTATTTTAGAGAACATATAATTTCCTATAATTAAAATATAAATAGGTTAAATACTTTTATAGACTAAACTAATTTTGTTATAAGTTTCTAGTCCTCTATAATTATTTATCTTACTTAAAATGTAAAAAAATGATTCGCAAAAACTTTATTTTATCTCGCTAAATATTATTTTTTAATTTTTTTTACTGTATTTAAATTATTAATAATAATAATAATAATAATGTGATCACATTGAGGTCTCTGGGGACCCCCGATCATAGTAGCGTATATGCTAGTAAGGGACAAGCCCTTTTATATGTGTTAGATTTATATTAAGTTAATTCAATAATCTTCCCAATCGTTCTCACTGTCTGATTCTGAGTGATTTGGACTACTCTACCAGTATGAGTAGTCGTATGTGTTAGGTAGTCTCTCTTATTCTCGTTCACCTCCTTCCATTTCTTAAGTTTGGATAAGTGTTTTTCTCACAAAAGTAAGGACTCTTATAAAGTCTTTATGAAGCTCTTTGTATATTTCTTTGTTTGGATTGAATTCATAGCTGTCGTCTTCATAAACTTCTATTGCTTCCGTGATGTTGGTGATGTGAGTTTCTTAGTGTCTACCTACCTTTCCCCTGACTGTATGTTCAACATGTCTTCTAAGGAACATTAGAGAGTTCATGTTGTTTTGTTTGATAGTGAAGAGTTTATTTTTGTTCTCTATGTTCTAGAGAAAGATTAGATACTTTTGGAATTGTTGTAGTGAGTAGTTGCCGTATTTTTGTTCGTATCTCTGTAGCTCTTCTTCTTTGGGTATCATGGAGAATTTTGGCTTCTCCTAGAAGGAAAGGATTTTCTCAAGTGGAGGTCCTTATGGGACAAATTTCTTGAGTGGTTATCTGAGCATTTGGTTCTTTTGAGGTTGTTCCTGTTTTTATTCTTCTTCGGGCTCTAGCATAATAATGTCTGGCTTTTGAGTTATCTATTATGCGCTTGTTTTTTCCTCTTCTTTTTGCATAGTAGGAGTGACCTATGGGGTCTCCTATCTTGTTGCGTTTGGGCTGGTTGTATTAACCTTGTTAATTGAGTCGACTTAGTTTTATATATTGAGTTAAGCTCTGGATATTTATTAGTCTAGTTGTGATATTTATTATATCACTTTACTCTATTAGTTAAGGTTTGGTAAAGTGACGTCATTGGTCAGATTCTGTTGTAGTGTGTTGACCAGAAAATTTTCTGTTCTGGATGATACCGATCTGTGACGTAGTTGCTCTCTTGGGGTACTAGATAGGAAATATGTGCCGTCTATCTAGAAGAGACTATCCTTAGAATCAAAGCTTGTTTCATCTGAGAAGGAGATCTCTTTCTCGAGAGCCAGCCTGTGTGCTTCCTTTGATATTTTAGTGACTATTAGAAGTAATTCGACTGATATATCATTTTTGTGTTTCCACGTGGTTAGGAAGTTAGTTATGTGCTCAGTTGCTTCTTATTGCGTTAAGTTTTCATTGCTCAGGAAAACTTAAAAGGTTTTAAAGCTCATTAGTAAATACCATGTCCTTAGTATGAAGGACCTTTCTCTCTTACTTAGTCTTGTTTTAAGTCCAGAATTTTGGAGTTTTCTGTATATTAGTTGGTTAGCCTTTAGAGAGATTAGTATCATTGGTTGGCTTTAATAAAGCCTTGATAATGGGTAGTAAAGATTCTTTAAGTCAGTTTTCATTATTGAACGATTTTGGGTGGGAACTAATTAGTACGTAAATTTTAGTTCCGTTTTAATTTTTTCTTTTATTTTTGAAGTACTGTTTAAATTATTAATGTATTATTTTAATGGGGTAGGTAACTAATAGTTTTAATTTATTATGTGCTTTGATAATGCTATCTTTAATTATACTCCCTAAAAAAAAAATATTTAAAATTATAAATTTATGGAATAGTTCAAAAATATTTAATTTAAATTATTCCAAATATACTTTCATTAATTTTAATAAATTCATATCTACCTTTCACTTTTCAAGCTATTAACCCAAATATTTAAATATATATTTATATATAATCAAGAAAATTTTTTTTTTCTTTTTAACTATGATAGTTATGCTTAGAAAGAAGCAAGATTTACATAAGCTTACTATTGGTTTTACACAACTCCATTGCTAATATTTACTTTTACTTTTTACAATGCTAATTTCATCTTTCTTTAAATGGCTATTATTGATCTGCACAGAAGAAAACTCAATATGATTTTATGTGAAACTTTTCTCGAACCTAATAGATTTAAAGTAAAAGATAAGTTTTAGGCTATTCCATTGATAAAGTGCATTTTATTTAAAATAAAACAATTTTTTTAATTATTTTACTTATATAAAGTTCTTTTAATTCTTCATATTTTATTTAACTCACTAGTACATTCATATAGCTTATAAATCTTAAATGTTTCTTATTAAAATTGATAAACTTCTATGACCCCAAAACACTTCAATCGTGGTTGGACTTAAGAATAATGGCTCAAGATATGGGAATAAGATTTAAATTAAGACTTGATTCATATGTGTACTTCTTCATGGTTGCATATGGTCTAATAGGATCTCTTTGGCTTGGTTGGTTCTTTGAGCTCTTCACTGAATATGATATAGAATTCTCTTTTATTTTAACAATTGGATTTGAGTTAGCAATTAAACCCCTGAATTATTTGCAAAATAAGGAAATACTTATATTGATAATAGAGTGTCAGAAAACTAAAGCAATATAGATTTTTGTAACAAATTGATTAAGATATTAGAAAATAGAAAGCTCTACATTAAAACAAAAATTGAGATATAATTTTATTGGAAAGAAAAATATGTATTATTAAATTTATGCCAAAGTTTTAATGAATTGATGTTTAAAATAATTTATAATCTTAAAAAAGGGTAGTGAATGGTATGTTTGATTATTTATAAGGTTTTCTACTATGGAGCATGGGTGAATGAGATTTCCAACAACTAAATTCTGAGAATCGTAGAATTAAGAAATGTTTTGGAGAGATTTAAATCAGAGTGGAAAGATGCTCAATACTATGGAAGTCTTGAAGACAAACTTATTAACAACACCTTTAAAGAAGCCTATAGATAAACTATTTCATAATTTTAATTAAGCTATTCTATATATGTTTTTAATTTTACTTCACATACAAGAAGAAAGAGTTTGGCCTCAAAAGTTGCATATTCACACTAAATTATTATTTATATATTATTAAATAGATCATTAGAAGTGTTAAATGCTATTGAAAAGAGACTTTAAAGAGAAATTCAATTCAATCCAATTGCACTTTTATATTTATTATTTTGCTTAAAGTGAATAATAATTAATAATTCACTTTTTGGAATTCCATTAACAGTTACTATTCTAAACGCTTTAAAAACATCTTTTTTTACTTTGATTTTCGCTATGATCAATTTCAAGTTTTAGTTTATTTCTTGATTTACAAAATTATAATTTTTATTATTTCATTTTATATCAATATGATTTCAAAATTAGATTTATAATGTTTGACTTTTCGAATGAATTAAATTTAAATTAATAAAATTAATATTTGTATAGTACAATAATTACAATATTTAATATCAAAATAGAGAAAAAAAATCATTTTTATTTAGTATAATTAATTATTGTATTGAAATATAGGGAGGGGTTTAAGTAGGTTTTAGTTCTATTTTTTAAAAACCCTTTAAATCTTAGACAGTACATAATAAATTATTTTTACCACATCATTATTCCGAGTCGTCTTACAGAAAAGACCCTCCCTAAAAAACTTGAGTTATCTTCTTTTTAATTAAACACCTTCATACACTCTTTACCAATTAAACATTGTTAAACTTTTTAATTTATTTTTTAGTTATTACAAATTTATAATTTTATTGAGACGAATATAATTAAGATAATTTAATTAATTTTAATTGTATATTAATAGCAAAAATAATATTAAAGTATTTTCTAATTTATAATATTATCATTCATAATATTCTTTAATGAAATAAATGTATTTATTAAAAAAAATTATAAAATGCTTTAGTTTATATCACTTAAGAAGATTATTTTTAAATACCCTTTTTATTTAAAAGAATTTTACTATGGAAAAAACCTTATAAATTCTGGTCAGGTTGGTCTAAATTAATATAAAAACTTGAAACACCTATAACTCTTTGACTTAAGTAAATTTAAAATTTTCATCATTTTCAGATCTAAAAATTTTCACAAAAAATTTGCGGTAAGATGTAATTTTATTAACATTATGAATATAGAAAAATTAATTAAAAGTATAAGAAAAATATAAACAAAATTTGTTTAGAGTAACATAAGGAATGATTATAGATTAGTTATCTATAACATTTAATTATATTTTAGCTTTAATTAATTTATAAAAATGCATATAATAAATATTTTAGAATGATATTATGTAAAAGAAAAAAAATTTAAAGTGATATCAAGTAAAAATATTAAAGTTGAAAATAAATATTATCATTCACACATTAACTAAATCTCACATTACCCTTTATTGTTGGCAATGTAATAAAATATAAATAATTTGTCAGAAATGTCAATATAACAAGATTAAGAATCAGAATATTTGAAAATGCAAAGTGAAATTTTACGTTCTAACTTGCCAAATTTATATTTTAAATTCATTAATTAACTAACTGAATTTGATAAATCTCATAATTTTTAATTATATGGACATCTTGCTTATTTTTATAAAATATAATTTCATTTCTATTTTAAAAATATAAGATTCAATATAGTATGCACGTATTATATTTTGATAAGATTTTAAATAAATGATCATCAATGCAATTAAGAAGAATTAAATTAAAAAGGAGATTCAGTTAATTTAAGTTTTAAAAAGAAGCAGTCTTCGCTTAGAAATATGAAAAAGCACTGAGTTTCGCTTGAAAATTAATTTATTAAAGATGGAGATATTGGAAAAGTATAAAAGCAATCAAATAAAAAGTCATCAAAATAGTGTAATCAAACTCAAGACTAGAACATTTACTATAAACGTTATTTTATCTTATTTATGGACTTTTCAATAAAAATATTTTTTTATTAACATATCTTCTAATCTAGATGGATCTAAGTTTCATGAATGGGGCTAGGATACTACGAAAATGCTGTTAAATAAGTAGTCTAATGAAACTAGTCAAATTATTTACACTATAAATTTATATTTTTTAAAATAAATTATCATGATTTTTAATCTATATATTTATAATTTAGAGAAAATACTTTTAATTATTAATAGAAATTATCAAAGATTAAGACCAATAATCTTTCTAGAAACCTTATTATTTAATTATAAATTTACGATATTATCAATAAACCTGATATATAAACAAAAGAGGAGTTGATGCAAAAAATAAAAGAATAATTAATGCAAGTTTGCAATGACCCTTTTAACTCTGAAGACTTTGTTGTTTCAGATTCCTATATTTCTTTTCACACAGCGAGATACATAAAATTTATTAGACCAATTTAATTTTACTTATTAAAAATTTATTAGAATTAATATTTCAATTAAAAGCAATTAATTAGTTGTTAATTGAATGAAGATTTGAAGATAAAAAAAATAAATGTCAATTTTATTTAATCCAATCATGATATAATTAGCATACATAAAATCTATTTATAATAATACTTCTGGTTACAAAAATATATTAAACTTAAGAAAATTTATCAAAGATTTAAAATGTTATAAATTTCAAAATTTTATTTTTATCAATTTTCTTGTAGGGTAAATTGATTGTTTCACGAAAGGTAATTTCTTCCTTATTAAATATAAAGTTGAAATCTATATTGACTTATAAAAAAATATATTTCTGCAAATATGATAAATTTTGCATTAAATACCATTCAATATATCTTTTAATCGATCCAAACTACAATCTAATCATAAAATTCAAAATAATAATTTATTTTAACATTTTAAAACTTCCAACAAGGATTATGAATAGATAGGATTTTTAAATCTTTATAAATTTTAAGCTGATTTATGATATCTCTTAAAATTTATACTTATTTCATCATTGACTAGAGATAAAATTAAAATAAATTAAAAAATAAATAATAAATAATTAAAAATCATCCCCTTCAAAAATTTCTGAGTTATCACTTAATCTATTTTTTCTTTTTGGGGCCATTTTTGCCATTTTTTCTATTGAAGTTTGAAAATAAAAACTTCTTCCTTAATATGGGATTTGATGGCTTGGGACCAAACTCAATTTACTAAATTAAATAATCTTGCCCCAAAACCCCTTTTAATGAATGAATTGATTTGATAAAATTAATTTATATAAATGAAAATTATTATAAAGAAGCTTCAATTATTAAAATCAGTCAACATTTTTAGAAAAAAATTGTAATTAATTAATTTTATCATGTTTTTAAAATTTTGTGAAGATATATTAGAAACTGAATAAATAAAAGCTGAAATATTTTTAATAGAATTGCTTTAGTTTTATAAATAATTATTATATAAATGTTCTATAATTTCTTTTTATTTGATAATTCATTAAGTTTAATTATTAATGAATAATTATGTAATTTCCAAATTAGATTCTTTTGAATTTTCTTCTACATATTATTAATTATTATGAACTATTTTAAATGTAAACATGAATTTAATTAAAATATTTAAAATTATTTTTAATAATTTATAAAAGAAAGCATCAATTTAAGCATGAAAAAAAAAGTTTACTCAAGCTTTTTCATGTACTAGTTTATACTTTCGATTTCTTATTTTTATTGGAATTTTATTAATCATAAAATAAATATTTCTTTATAATAGAGAGTTTTAAATGGTTTGCCATGTTACTTTGCATTATTTTATACTTTTAATTTTATTTAAAAAAATTAAATAAGATTTATTTATAAATTATTCCGTAGTTTTGTGATTTTTTTCTTCAATAAAATAAGTCTTAAGAATTACTGTTAAAATAGTAAAACTAAATTTTTATACTCCTCCTAGTCAACCTTAACAAACAATATATATGGAGAGGAGAGATATCATTTAGGTTATGTGGAATTAGGTATTGTAATATTTAACAAATAGAAAAAATTTTGGATCTAAATATTATATTTAAGCATAAAATGTTAATTAAATTTGATGGTTTAATATCAATTAAGTTTTATTTATCTATTCTGAATTAAGCTTAATAAAATAATAGATTTGTAATTATAAATTTTGTTTGATATATTAATTAAACAATTATTTTTCTTATTCATTAATCTGATATTAAAAACACCTATTTCCTCTTTTTTATCGTAAAATATTCTTAAATTATATCAATTTCTTAATACTAACTCTACTCTTGAGAATTTTCATTGTCTCATTTAGATACGCAACCACCATAGACTCAAGATTACAGTTACAATACTAAAGAGTCTTCACTTAAGAAGAGAACAATTAAGAATTTATATATGGAGGTTGGAAATTAATTGGTCCTGAACAAATTGACATGGAAATTAAGCACACTATGATTAGAAATGAAGTTGAAAATTCGTTCTTTAACTTCAAGTTTCTTATGAAAATTGACAATAAATACAGGGAGAGATTTACGAAATATAATTACTATTGTAGAATACAATTGATTTGGAAAATGAAATTATAATTAATAAAATAAATAATTAAAATCGTGGCAGTTAACTTTGTCCTAGCCTAGACAATATGGTACTTGTTCGATAGGGAATTAAAATTTAGCTGGACTTTACTATTGGCGGTACCCCTCTTTCGCATCCTTGAAGTGAAGTAACGTGACTTTAATTTTGGCATTAAAATCAACTAAACAAATCATCCAAAATTAAAGTCGCGTTTTTTTCACTTCAGGGATGCAATAGAGGGGTACCGCCAATAGTAAAGTTCAGCTAAATTTTAATTCCCTATCGAACAAGTACCATATTGTCTAGGCTAGGACAAAGTTAACTGCCACGATTTTAATTATTTATTTTATTAATTATAATTTCATTTTCCAAATCAATTGTATTCGTACAATATAAGGATAATAAGTACAGTAGAGCATTTGAGAAGATTGTTATCAAGAAAATTAAGGGAAAAAGTTTTACTAAAATGTTGAGAATCTTTAAAAATAAGATAAAAATAATTTTATCAATAAATTTTTTAAGAATCTAATATTAACGATAAGTAAATATATCTTTTTTGCTTTATAAAATTTAATAAAGTAGTATTTTTAACAAAAATATAAGAGGATATTGATAAATTTTCTTTAAATTAATAATTTAAGATAATAAAACAATGTAAATCATTTATATTAAAATAGATATGATAGAGAGTATATTAAATCTCATTTTTAAAAATAATTTGATTGTAGATTTGTATTACAAAAAATCTAAATGGTACTAATTATTTTTATTGCATACAAATTTTTTATCATTTGAAATTCCAACTCCAATAAAATATAGATTATAGTAATTTAATGAAAAATGAAACAGAGATATTTTTAAAATCAAACTAAAAATTAATTTTTAAAAGTTTTTTGATTTTTATCAAAAAGATTTTATCCAAAAATTTTTATCTGCTATCATTTTAATTATATTTTTCCTAAAATTAATAATTAAGCAACATATATTTTAAGCTCCTCTAATTATTATAGGGGTAAATTAAAATCAAAAGAACTAAACTATCAGGTAGCAGAACAATTCTTCAATAAATATTCTTATATTAATATACTTTAATATATAAGTTAATTTTATTTCAATAATTATGCAAGATAATTCCTTATTAAAACCAGAGGAACCCTTTATATCATTCGCTAATGTTCCAACGAGAGAAGACTTATTTACTATATATTCTGGAAGACTTTGCTTTAGAGAAGTATTTTTATCATCTTCAGTAATTAATATTGCCAATAATATATAGGAAATTTTTATTTTAGATAGATTTGTGAAGCCTATAACTTTATCTAAATAACTTATATAAATACATTTTTAATTTTATAATTGAAAATAAGTTACAAAATTATATCAATTTATAATTTATTTTAAACAAACTAAGTTGAATTTTTTAGTATTATTCAGATTTATATTTTTTAAATTAAGTTATTTTAAAGTAGTTATAAAAATTTTATTTTAAGTCAAATTCTTATAATTTTTTTAAAAAAATGTAAATAAAATTATAACACATTAAGATATATTAAAAAAAGGTTTTTAAAGCTTAAAGCAAGATGATAAATCGAAATAAAAAATTATTTTAATTATAAATTTTAAATAAAATGATATTTATAAAATTGTAATAAACTAAATCAATAACTGAAAACTGATCAAAATATTTTAAATTATTCAAAAATTCAAAAATAAAAGATTATAAAGGTTTTTTATTTTTTATATGCCATAGTGTATAATTTTTGAATTTTATTCAAAATTAATATAATCATAACTATACAAAATTTAGATATTATCTCAAACTTCAATTAAAATAAAAAATATAATCCAACTAGATATATCTATAAAAATTAGATTGATTAATTAAAAGATTTTTTATTATGGATTTAAATGTCACCAGAAATAAGCTCATTTATAGTTAATGCTATTTCCTATATACATGCAGTTTTACCTTTAGGATTGACTTTGATAGATGACTTGTATAGTTTTGATAGAGAAGAATTAAAAGAAAAATATTCTGACCCAGTTTTATGGATATATTGGCTTGCCCTTGTATTTATAGTTAGGCAACTATTCTGGGTAAATTCATACTTTCTATTTATTGGAATATATGACATGAAACGAAGGTACTACTAAATGGAATCAATTGATGCTATGTTAGAACCAAATAGATTTAAAATTAAAAAGAATTTCAAGTTCTACCCTTTAATAAACTACTTTGACCCTTAATCCCTTATGTCTTGGCTTGACTTGCGCATGATGGTACTAGATATTGGACAAAGATTTTCAGTTAGAATTCAACTATACATGTCATTATATCTTATTACTTATGGGTTGATTGGAGTCTTGTAATTGCTATGGTTCTTTGAAGTTTATGAAGTCGAAGTCTCTTTTTCACTAGTTTACACACTTTCTTTCGAAGTTCTGCTATTTGGCTTTATTTTATACTCATATTTTTATGCGGCATCTTAGGTGAACTATAGTAAATTTAATGCTAATTTTGTATTTTTAAATGTAAATTAGAGTTAAAGTTATTTTAAAAAATGATGTGAACGAAATATCTAGTAATCAGCTTCTGAGAATAATTGAGATTAGATCTGTGTTAGAAAGAGTAAAATTGGACTTCGATAAAATCATTCTATATCAATTGAAAAATACCTTACTTAATAACGCATTTAAAGATGCAAAACTTTGGGGAAATACAAATTGAAGAATAATTAATACTAAGTATATTTTAAATTATTATTAATTCAAATTCAGATTTAGGAAATTAGTCTAGATATAGAAAATAAAAAATTATTAGATACAATTTATTACTGCGTAATTTTGCATTCACTTTAATATAAATAAAAAAAGTAATGATTTGATAAAAAAAATTAAATACTAATTACTTTAAATTTCATTATTTTACTTACTCAAATTTTTTAATTTAATAATAAGTTATTAAAAGATTTTATATCATACTATAAATGAAAGAATTTAACCTTCTAAAAATATAATTTTGATTCTTATTTACGATAAATGTTTATTCTAACTCTTCCAAAAACTTTATCTGAACTTTATAAATGAGACTTATGGCATTGAATATGCAAAAGAGTTATTTTTTCAATATTATTCTATTTATTTCATATATTAGTTAATTGAAAAGTGCATAGTAGTAATAGACGTTATTATAGTCAGATTAGACAAAGAAATTTAATTAAATCCAATTAAAATAATGGGAATACCCATCACTAATACAGTAATCAAAGCAATTTAAACATCGATTGTATCTCTTGCTTTTGCAATGATTAATAAAAAGCTTGGTATTTTCTCGTGAATTATTCTAGTATTTATATAGTTATAAATAAGTATAGCTGCACTAAAAATTTGTTTCAGGACTTAAATTGGCCAATCATTTTAAAAAACCTTATTTTTCTAAAAATAATAATTTGCTCACTACTTCCCTTTTTTAAAGGTCGTCATACTATTTCAGGGGTCTCTTTTTAATTTATATTTATTAAATGTTTATCACTTTTAATAAAAAAAGAATAAATTCAACTTCAAAATATTAATACTTAATATTAAATTTAAAGATTAAAAATAAAGCAAACGAACTTATTATAAAATACTTTTAAGTTATTTAGTGTAAAATTAATATAATTGTCTTATAAAAATCAAATTTAATAATCAATAATTAAACACAAATTTCTAAACTTTTCTTTAGAAATCTTTGAAAAAATTTATATAAGAATATATCAAATCAAATGATTATTAGGTCTTTTAATTAATTTTAAAAGAATAATCCATTAAAAACATAGTGAAAATTAGTATTATTCGTTGATCAAAATTAGTAGATATTTATTTCTAAAGTATAGAGAGGTAATTGCAAAATTCTCTCATCTTATTAAGGCTTATGAAATATCTATACTATCAAGTCAACTTATCTGTTATATAAAGGATAATAAATAATTTTATCCAAGATTGATCATTATATAGATATGTCAAGTTTAGTGCAGATAATAAGCTAATAAGCTAATAATAAAAAAAAGTTTAATTATTTAAGCAAGGAAACTTACTTAATTCTTCTTGAATTTTTGATTTTTTGAATTTTCAATATGAATACTATACATCTTAATATTTTCAAAGTTTGCATTACAATCTTTTAGAAATAAGATTGTTTTAGAAAAATTATTAATTACTTATAGATTATAAAATATGGATGAAAACTATAGTTTATTCTGATTATAAAGGGCTGTAAATAGGTATGAATTAAAATTGATAAGTTATTGTAAATACAATTTATAAAAGAGAATAGAAATTTGATATTTAATTGTATTTTATTTTTATTTTTTTAACAAATTTTAAGATCAATTATAAAATTGTTAACAATTCCAACAAAATTTAATTATTACTTTTATATTGTTTTTAAATTATTTTATATTTAAAAGAGTTAAGAATATGAAAATTAACAATTATAAGTGATTTATTTTGAAAATAAATTCCAGCGTCATTTGTAAAAACACAGCTTGTTTTAATTATGCATGATTAAATCAGTAATAAATATATATATTTTTACCAGAAATGTCAATTTAACAAGATTATGCCTAAGAATATTTTAACATTTAAAATGAAGCATTACCTGATGCTAAGTAGGGCAATCAAAAATATTATATATTGTAACAAACATTTTATATCATATTTAATTAATATTTTAATTTACTTTTAATTCATGAATGATAATCTCGATTAGAGTAAAGATAAATTTGATTCAAATAGGGAACTCATAGACATAAGCTTTAAAACTAAGAAATCTTCGCTTAGAAATCGAAAAAACCATAGAGTCTCTCTTGGGAACTAATTTATATAAGATGAGGAATTAGTGAAAGAAAAAAAGGGGAAAATATTAAAATCAAAAACTAAAAATACTCGAAATCCCAAAAGTAAAAAGAGTAACCAAACTCAGGACCAGAACAATTCATATAATTTAATTAGAAATTAATTAATCATTACTATTTAGACATTTCATTAAACTTTGATGCTTCTAGATATCTAGATTGGGGTTAAAATACATCGAAAATGCTGCTTAATAGGTAGTCTAATGCTTCTAGCTAAGTTATTATTGAAACATATTTAAGTTGAAATGCTTGCAAAAATTTTAAGTCTTGAAATATGTATAATTATAAATTTATAAATATTATAAACAATATCAAAGATCAAGATTAGCAATCTTTCTTGAAACCTCAATATTGTAGGAATAAATTCGATTTGGGAAAATTAATCAAAATAAAATTTTTAAATCATCGTAGTTATTAAATCCAAAATGACTTAAAATTCAAATATAAGTAGATTCTATGGTGGATCCCGCAATTTCAGCTAGACTTTGCTTTTAGCAAATATTCCTGAATCATCTCAAGAAGCAAGATATTATGATTTTGATCTAACTCCCAAAAAGATTAAAAAGGGGATTTTTTCGCTTGGGAGAAAAGATTATTTTATTAAAGGAATCAAAACCCCAAAACCCCTTAATGAGGTTTATAAGTGCTTTGATTTGTATGGTATAGTTGAGGTTAGTAAATAAATTAGGCCAATTTGCAAAATGAGAAATAGAAATTAGCGAAATTTAGGGTCTATTTATGATGAGAAATATTTAGATTTATTGCTTAATCTAAGGTATGGTTCGAGTATTAATAAAGACTAAGTAAAACCAGTGCTGAATTATGCAGCTTTAGCAAAGCTCCTATGCAAGAGTGCCTCAACTATTAGGTAATAATTGCATGCTAGCTTTTTAGCATTATAAATCAGGCACTTGAAAACATCCACCAAGAAAATAAAAGTTCTCACAACACCATATTGACTACCTCTGCGACTCGAAGACTTTGAAGTATTGGGCACACTTTCCACTTGACTAGCGGCCTGTGATGTTTCATCGCAAGTTTCCTGAAATGCATATCTCTCCTTAAACTATAGCCAATATTTATAGAAGAAATGGTATTACTTTAAAGACTGTTAACAGAATGAAGAGAGTGATTGATTTCACTGTGTCATTTTATATTAATAATTTAAACTATATATATGATTAAATACAGAGGGCTATTACTAATAACATCAAGTTCATAAACGATGATGAAGCAACATAGAGGTTTATGACAAAAAAGTAAAGGTTGTCACCTATGCAATTATAGCTGGTATTAGCGAAGATTCAGGCTTAGAAAGTTATGTTATTCATCCTCGCTCCATTAAGCGAGAGCAGTATATAGAGTTCTTGCATAAGCTAAAAGATAAATACAACGATTAAGAGATCATCCTGTTTGTTTACAACCTCTCAGTTCATAAGACTAAGGAGTCAAAGAAAGCTTTTGAAGAGTTAAACATATCACTTGTAAATAACTTTCTCTATAGCCCACAGTTTAAAGTAATTGAATTCTATTGGAATTAAATCAAGACTCACTACAAGAAACTACTGTTGTATCACCTTGTGCATGACTTGCCTATATATACAGTAGACTTGATTCAGATAAGCTGCAAGAAAGTGAGCATAGATAAGAACATGTTTATGCGAGAGAAGGAAGAATGAATGTTTATAAATACGTTTTAGATTTAAACGAATGAATATATTCACATATTAAATAAGTTCATAAAGGGGTTTGGCTTCTCTTATTTTTCTTCCTCTTATGGCTTGCTTGGACCCATATTTCTTCTCTTAGTACCTGAACCTGAATCTATGTTCATTTTTCATCTGGCTTATAAACATCTTTATATAGTCTCTTGCTCACTTCATGAATAGTCTATGACTTTCTCTCTCTGTGAACCTTCGCATGCTCTTTCATTAGGAATATACCAGTTCCAGGTTTCCCTACAAAGTTATGAATCAAAGCTTACTTAAGAAGAATGGGTGCTTCTTAAGCTCTGCGATCCAGGTCTCGCTTATTAGTACGCCTTACTTTTTTAATCTTCAGGAGAAATAGAGTAGCGTTTCTTGTGAGCTTCTTCAATGATCTCTTTGAGATAACTCTATCTTAAAGTGCCAAGGACACCAAAGAAGAAGCTCCTTTCAGGAAGTTTGCTAGAGAGTTGTTTCTTGGTAGGAAAATAAACTACCAACTCTTCATCTTTCATCGCATCATCGCAGAGATTAGTTACTGAAATCTCTGGGTAGTTTGGCATTTCTATCAACTTAATTTCATTGTTTTTGAAAGCTTTCTTCTCATAACAAAGTATAGCTTTTAAGAATGAAATTTTGGTACCTTTATTCGTTGGAAGGAATAATCGCACTATAATATATGATTAAGTATATGCTGCATGCTTACCATGTTGAGTGAGGTATCGATAGAGATCTTCCTTGCTTCTAAATCTTGAGATCATTTCTTAAGCTTCAACCCTCTTAATTACAGTGATTATAGATTCCATCCTTTTTCCTTCTCTTATTATCAATTTCAAATCTAATAAATAGATTTCTGGATCCCACTTGTTAAAAATCTTAGTATTAAATATGGGAATCTTATAGGAGGTCAACCTGGTAAGGATATGTGGAGAAAGCTGGCAAAAGCTGTAACAAACTTCAGATATGGAGCTCCATTTTTATCAATTTAGTTCCATTAAATTAGTACTAAATTTGTATAAAATTAATTAGTACTAATTCCGTTTAATTTTAATTGTTACCAATTTAATTGTACCAAAACTTAATTAGTACCTAGTTTTAAATTAATGAGGTTTTAATGGAAAAGTTCCAAAATGGTTCAAAACCTAATTGATACCAGTACTAACCTGAATTTTTTTCGAAAATAATACCGATATTAAAAATATTAACCATGAAATTAGAAAAGGTATAGTTATAAACTTAGTATAAAGATGATGTCTAACATTTCAAAATCAACCATTATTGCTGCAGGATAAACTCCTACTCAACTATACTTTAGCTAGGAAAGTTATTACTCATTAATAATAGTTATTTAAATTTGAATTTAAACATGGCGGTTAACTTAAATCGTAAGGCAGTTTATCTTGGAGCAGGTTAATCATAGCTCAACTTTTGTCCTTTAAGAAACCAGAAGTAATTTATATTGAAAAGGAGGTTGAGCTCTAGAGTTTGAAGCTGAGGTCTTTAAAATTTAAGTTTAAAACAAGAAGTAGAGTGCAGGGATGGAAGTTTATACATAAGTTGAATTGGTTAAGGAAGATAAGGAACAGCAAGCATTAGAAGAAATTAAAATATATTAATGTGAAGATTGCTAAAATTTCTTCTCAACTTAGTCTAACTTGAAGAGGCATATCAAAGAGGTACACTCTGGTAGAGCTAAGATCTACTTTAAGCATTTTAAAGTAGATGGTAGATATTAGTGCACAACATGCATGAAGTCTTATACTCACTCAGCCAAAGTAAATCGGCATATACAAAAGCATCATTTAAGCAAATTCCTGATTAAAGATTAGGAGACTTAAAAGCTTATACCTGCTAAAAGAAAAATAATTCTCTTGAGTTATAAAAAGAACAATAGGAGAGACTTAAGAGATAAAAGCGATTTGAGTCTATGAACCAACCAGAAAATGGTATGTATATAGCATGCTTATAAGAGAGAGCAATGTATATACCTGCATTAAATGCAGTTGAAATAAGCAGCTGTATTGAGAACTATTTGAATATTGACGCACCAAACATGGTAAAACTTATAGTTGTTAATAAATTCGCTTACAAGATATATCCATTCAAGTATCTCATTAAGAACGAGCAATATTAAAATGAGTTTGCAAATGAATAGATAGTGCTGAGTGAGGCTTAGAAAAGATAATGCAAGAACTTAGTTAAGCTCGACGGAGTTATACTTGGTCATGGTTTTATTGCTTTGAGACTCAAGAAGTTTGAAATGACTGTAAGAGAGTATCTCTACCATAATAGATATCCTGATGTTTTTAATGAGATACTCACAGAAATGACTAAGGGTGTAAAAGAGCTCCATGATCTAGGGTATGTTCATAGAGATTTTAGCCTGAAAATTTTATGATAAACCTCTGCCTTTAGAAGTAGTAGTCATAGATTTCAACAGAGCAATAAGACAAGAGATAGTAACTTTAGCTAAAGTTTTAGGACTCCAGGATACTTCCCAATAAGAGAGAAATGGACAAATGGCTCTGTATAATGGGATGTTTGGGCGGTAGCTGCAATTATCTTAGAGTGCGATAGGGAAAGTATGTCATATTTTGGAACAAAGCATGAGAAATAATCAATAAGTTTGGCTGCTAAACATATTAAACAAGATGAAATATGCATTGATTTTAAAAAAATAGTTGAGATGGTAATCGTAAAAGCTCCAGCATATCTAAGACAATCATTCGATGATATACTAGAACAACTACAGACAGCTAGATTCAAGAGGTATCACAAAGATAAGCAGATAAAATTTGTTTGAATTAAGTACACTAATACTTTTTAAATATTCATTAAATTCATATAAAACCTGCTTTTTCTCTACTAACCCCAATAAGACCTCAAATATACCCTACAAATCAAAGCATTTATAGACCTCATTAAGGGGTTTTGGGGTTTGAATAACAACTTTCATCTCATTTTTATTGCGCTATTTAGAGAGCTTAATTTTGTTACGGAACGAAGGGAATTTTAATAGAACATAACTGAATATAATTAATAATAAATTAATTTTCCAAATTCGAATGTATTCCTACAATAATCAAATATATAAAATAAAGATGAGCTAATGGAAAAAATAAAATAATAAGTAATGCAAGTTTGCAATGATCCATTTAATGCCGAGGATTTTATAGTTTCAGATTCCTATATATCTTTTAATTATAAAAATTAAAATTTTAAAATTAAACTTTTCACACAATGAGATATTTGAAATTTATTGGAGTTAATAATTTAAAATTCTTAATAGTTGAATATTTTTTTTACTTTATAATTTCAATATCAATTATAGTATATATAATGCTTGAATAAATTTTGAAATTAATATCTTAAGAATCGAATTTTTTTATTAAAAATTTCGCTATTGTAGGAATACATTCGAAATGGGAATATTATAATTAATTAAATAAATATGATTAGAAATTTGTGGCAGTTAAAGTTGGCCAATTTAAACGATCTTGGGCTCATTCGATAGAGAATTCAAAATTAGCTGGACTTTATTATTGGCGGTACTATTTTATCGCATCCCTGGAGCGAGATAACTTGACTTTAATGTGAGGGTATAATTTAATGAATTTAGATGAGTTTAATTAAAGTCGAGTTATCTCGCTCCAGGGATGCGATAAAATAGTACCGCCAATAATAAAGTCCAGCTAATTTTGAATTCTCTATCGAATGAGCCCAAGATCGTTTAAATTGGCCAACTTTAACTGCCACAAATTTCTAATCATATTTATTTAATTAATTATAATATTCCCATTTCGAATGTATTCCTACAATATTAGAAGATTCATATTTTTAATATTTTAAAAAGTATTAAATATTTAATTTTTAATCATACTGATTTTCATTGATAATGATTTAAACAGTCATTAAATGAAATACTTATATAGATACAACTTTTTTAAGAAAATCTTCTAAATTAAATTAAGATTAAAAATGTATTATAAATTAAATTATCCATATAAAATTTCTGACTTACCATTTTCTATACTTTTTCATTTTCGGGCCATTTCTATTCCTACTCTTACAGAATTTTGAAAATAAAAATTTCTTAATTAATATGGGGTTTATTGGCTTCTAACCTGTGTAAAGATATTAAATCTATCAATATTAACCCAAAAAATATTGATTAAATTGTCAATTAATTATGTAAGTATAGAATTTTTCTTCGGGCTTGATAGCAAATAAAAATCTAAAAAAAATTTATATATTGCTGATAATTTACAAAATAAAATATAAAATTGCCTCCTATGTTTAAGTCATATTATTGTCAAATATAACTATGCTTATTTATTATTTAATATTAGGTTATTTTCCTTATTTAAAATAATTAATTTTTAAGAGGAAAATTTAATAAAAGCAATGTGAATATATTCGGATTAATTAATGTATCGAACAATACTACCACATCAATTTAATTTAATTTTCTATAAATTAATTTTATTAAATAAAAACATATAATTTCTTTATGTTGATTATATTTCTTTTACATTTACTATCTCTCCTCATTAATAAATTAATCTTTATATTATAATTAACTTGAACTCTTAAACCTTTAATAATTGAAAATATTAAACGTTCTTTCATATTATATCAATAAAAAATGTCTTTTCCTTAGACTATTAAAATTCAATTTGTGTCATTTAAAAACTTAATTAATTTCATAGTTAATATAAAATATTAAACAAATCAAATATAATAAATGAGGGGGGGGGTACCTCTCTCACCACCACACCTCTTAAAAACAATATTTATCTATTCTTTTGGTAAAAAACAAAAAGATAAATATACTTTAAACATAGACCATGAAATATTTAAGCATATTTTTAGCATAAGGAGTTGTAATTTTACAATAAATAAAAAAAAATAAAAAATTTAACTATTGATTAACTTTTAAATAAGTAAATAAATTTGATTATGTCTTAAAATTACAAATTTATTTGATAAAAAGAAAACAATTTTAATTTGTATGATTTAATGATTAAAATCAATTGCTATAATGTTAAAATTTATATAAAATCTAATTTTTATTATGAAAGTGTATTTATTTCTTGTTTTTTCTGATTCCAAGATGGTAAAATATATTTTTTATCACTTTGATCGTTATTTTAAACCTAATTTTTGTCAATTTTATGAATTTTTTTTAAATAATAAAATCTTACTAATAAAAATGTTACTGTGAGAAATGAACTACTCAATTATATTTGTTTAGAGTTTAAAATGGTTTGCAGTAGTGCTTTGTATTATATTATTCTCAATATAAAAGCAGTTTAAATTTGCAAAAATTATTATATAATATTCTATTTAATCTATATAAGATTAAATTATCAAATAAAAGATATAAGAGATATATTAAAGATTATAAAAGTATATAATCAATCCTATTAAATATTATTAATTTTTATTCTCTACCCAATCAAAAATAACAAAAGATATTTACGGAGAGGAGCGATATCACTTAGGCTTTGTGGAATTAGGGATTGCAATATAGCTTTAAAATGATATTAAAAGGGAAATTAAAAAAATAAAATTATCTCAAATATTAGTTTTTGTGATTAAACAAAAGATTATATATATTGAAACATCACAATATAATTTATAATGGAAAAAACACTTACATTTTCGAATTTATTTTTCTCAAATAATTAATGATGCAACCATATTAGCCGTACTATTTAGAATTTTCATAGTTTCAATAAGATACGCGACAACTATAGACTCGAGAATACAGTTACAATACGAAAGAATCTTCACATAATAAGAGAATAATTAAGAATTCATATATAGAGGTTGGTAAATTATAGACCCTTCTCACATCGACTTGGAAATTAAGCACACTATGATTAGAAATGAAGTGGAAAACTGTTTTTTCAATTTCAAATTTCTTCTGAAAATTGATGAGAGATATAAAGAGAGATTTGTTTGCTACAGTTACTATTAAGAACATGAATACAAAAGAGATTTTGAGAGAGAGCATCTCAAATTAATGATTTAAGTTATAAGTTAAGTATAAAAAACGCAAACTGTGAGACAGCAAATTAGTTCATCCTCTTCAAATAAATGTTAGTATTTTATTATGAAATCTTATTGGAACTTAGTTTTCAATTTTATATATTAAAAATTCAGTGATCATATAAGAAAACAAATCTTTTTCAGCCAATAATCGATATATAGCATATGCTGATACACCTTCGAAGGAGGATTTATTTACTATATACTCTGGAAGACTTTGCTTTAGAGAAGTCTTTCTTACTTCTACAGTAATGTTTACACAATTTTTTTATTATCAACATTAATTTTTCTATTAAATTTAATAAAAAATTGAAAATCAATTAAATGTAAAGTAGATATTTAAGTAGAGAAAAAAAAAATAAATAAGATTAATAGTTGAAAAATTAAAATTTTTATCTAGAATTTATTTTTAAAAAAAAAGATTTCTACATAATTAAACAAAAACTATTTTAAAAATTGAAAATCATTAATGTCTCCGGAAATAAGCCAAAGATTGTTAGATATTATTGCATATTTTCACGCATTTTTAACTTTAGCACTCATAGTAGTTTCTGATTTATATAGTTTTGATAAGGAAGAATTGAAAGAAAAATACACTGATCCAGTTTTATGGATATATTGGCTAGCAATTCAATATGTCTGCAAAAGAGCATTCTGGGTTAACTCATTTTTCCTCTCTATTGGGATTTATGACATGAAAAGAAGATTCTATTAAATGGAAGTGTGCGACACTATGTTAGAACCTAACAGGTTTAAGATAAAAAAGAATCTTTAATTATACCCTACAATAAACTACTTTGACCCTCAATCCCTAATGTCTTGGTTTGATTTACGCATGATGGTACTAGATATTGGACAAAGGTTTTCAGTAAGAATTCAGCTATACATGTCGCTATATCTTATTACTTATGGGTTGATTGGAGTCATATTTTTGCTATGGTTCTTTGAAGTTTATGAAGTTGATGCTTCTATAGCTCTTGTTTATACTTTATCTTTCGAGTTTTTATTCTTTGGATATTTCTTGTACAGCTATTTTTTATCTGCGTCCCAAGTGAATTTAAAAGTCTATTATTTAAATAAGCCAAAATGGAATATATAAGCAAATCATATATTTAATTTGAACTGAATAGAAGATCATTATCTATTTCAGATTGAAGCTTAACAAGAAAATATTTGATTCTGATTAAATTAATTTTGTTTCTTCATTATATTATTAAAAATTCTTACTATTTTTACAAGTAATATCTATTCTTTTTCCTTAGCGCAGAATTCCAGTCTATTTTTAATAATGAGTTTTAAATATAGATTATTAATTAATTCATGATTCAATATATTAATAAATAAGATACATGAACGAAATATCTAATAATTAGCTTTTGAGAATAATTGAGATCAGAACTGTGTTAGAAAGAGTAAAATTAGATTTCGATAAAATCATTCTCAGTCAATATAAAAATACTACTTTGCTTAATAAAGCTTTTAATGATGCAAAGCTTTTTGGGAGGAGTAAATCATATTTTTTTGGATCAAATAATTTTTTGTTAAAAAATGAATATTTTTAGGTCTATTTCTGTTAAATTTAGCCCTTAAATATTGGCGTAATTTAATCTATTGCAATAAATAAGAAACTATTTCATTGATAGGTGTTCCTTTTTTTTATTATCAATTTTTTTTTCAAATATAAAGCAAAATTAAATATATTATTAATTTTTTTAAAAATAAGCTAATGTCTCGTTTAATTGTTATTTGAGTTACATTTTTTTTAAATAACGATATCTCAATGAAACATTATTCTTATAACTGAAAATAGATTTATTGTAATATTATAACACGCGTTTGTGGAGCTGAACTATTATAAGAAAACTTTAAAAACTGAGTTGCAATTACAGTTACTCTTATACATATGACTTCAACTTATATTAATACAATTCAAATATTAATATTTCTCACTATAATAATAAGCCATTTCATATTCTATTATCGTAAGTATAAAAGATAATGACATTAAATTGATTTATATAAATTACTTTAGTTAATTTGGCTAGTTCCCTATCAAGATGAAAAGAAGCAAAAGCAATTTATTTTAAAAATTAAATTTACTAAATGTATACACTATATAATATTAATAAAAATCTGCAAATTAAATAAATCCTTATAATATATCCTATATTAATTCCCAAAAATTAATTTTGTAAAGCTATATTGAAAGGACTAGCTAATTTGAAAAAGAATATTTTTTTAAATAGAGTAAAAATATAAAATTGAATTTAATTTTTATAGCAAATTATTAATTTTAAATTTAAGATTTACTCTCACTCAAAACTCTATTTAAACTTTGTTAACGAAACTTACGGTCTAGAATACACTAAGGAGTTTACTATTTATTAAGTAATTTTAATATGATACAAAAATAAGAATAAATGAAAAAATTTCTTAAAAAAAGTAATGATATAAATAATTTCAGTTAATATTACGTAAGTTTTAAGATAATTGCTAAAAATCAACATTATTAGAATGAATTTTTTTAAATTGGTGGAAAATTTATCTAACTAAAATAAAATTATATTAAAATACCTTATATTAACGTCAATTAATTCAATTAATAAACATAGATATCGTTGATATAAGTCGTTCTTATTTATTTTTAAATATATAATATTACTAAAAATAATCTATAATTAATGCTAATTTTCTAATTATAAATAATTTACACTAATAATTTAAAAGTTTTGACTAATTTAAGTTTAAATAAAAGTTTAATAATTTTTTGAGTTAATAGATAAATGCATAGTGGTAATAGATGTAATAATATTTTAGGAATACGTTTGAAATTAGGAAATTAATTTAAATTAAAAATTGATTAAATCAAAATCTTTGCAGTTAAATTTGGCCAATTAGAATGGGCTCATTTGATAGAGAACTCTAAAAATAGTCGTACTAAATTATTGGCGGTACTATTCTATCGCATTCCTAGTGAAAGTTAACTAAACTTTAATGTGAGGGTATAATATATTGAATTTAGAGGCACTTAATTAAAGTCAATTTATCTTACTCCAGGAATACAATAAAATATTGCCACAATTAATAAAGTGCAGCTATTTTTGAATTCTCTATCGAATGAGTCTAAGATCATTTAAATTTGCCAATTATAACTGCCAATAATTCAATGATTTACTAAATTAATTTAAATCTATTACCTAATTTAGAATGCATTCACAATAGTAAGATTAGATAAGGAAATAGAGCTAAATCCAATTAAAATTATGGGAATACCCATCACTACCACAGTCATCAAAGCAATACAAACATCTATCGTATCTCTAGCTTTTGCAATGATTAATAAAAAGCTTGGTATTTTCTCGTGAATTATTTTAATATATATTTGCATTTAAGATTCATTTTAAACATTGAAACATTAAATTTAATTAAATTTATAAGATACAAACGCAAATTAGGAATATAAGAGGAACATTAATTATCAATATTTGATTTAAGTAAATATATAAATGAGTAAGATATCATTTGATTGTATACTAGATTAAAATATCTAAATATGTATATAATTATATAATTGAAAATAATGAATCAATATTATAAATGCAAAGAATTTATCATATGAAAAGGAAATTTATTTAATTTCCTGTTGTTTTTTTAATATAATTTTACAATAACTTATTGAAGAAAATGAAAAGCTTCAATATGATGCTCTGAAAAAAAATGATTTAAGTCCAGTTGATATCTATAATCCCCAGACAATTGAGGATCCTGAAATACAAAAATAAACTAAAATTTAATAAGACCATTATAAACATTAATTTAATACTGGACTGACTTTTGAAGATAAAACCTAACAAGGAAAGTTGCAGAATTAAAAGATGATAAGCAATATTAAAGCAAAAAGTTAATTTAAATTAATTTTTTTATTTGATAAAGCGTGAAATTAAAGTGATAATTATGGATAGCAATTTATATAGAAAATTCTATAGAATCCTCCGACAAACAATTCTGATAAAAGTAGCAGTAATTAAAATTCTTAGATTTAAAATCAATATCTTCCCTAACTATCAAAGTAAACTGACTCTGACTTGGAAGAATCAAAACATGGCTCTTCAAATTTGAAAATTCTGTAAAACTAATTATAAAAAGCAGGTCGCATTTCAATCACAACAGAGGAGAAAAATCTAGATTTTCAATCATATAGAGATTTTTCAGGCAAATCAAAACTAGGGGTTGGATTGGCTTAGATTGATTGGAAATACATAGATGAATTACTAGAATAGAGAGAAGATTAAGAGCTAGAGAGATATTTAGATAACTTGTAACTAAGAATTGTTAATTTGAAGGATGACAAATATTTTACTCTGATGCATCACGCTGTTCTAAAGCAAAGTATGCGAAAAATTAAGTTTTTAAGCTATTATGCAAGAACTAAGTAGTATGAAAGTGATAAAAGTCTCAAAGAATTCTGGTTTGATGGATTGACTAGAGATAAATTTACACCTCTACATTTTGCAGCATACAAAGGGAACATTAGAATTATTTAATATTTAATGCAATAAGGATGTAATCCTTTAGCTGAAAACTAAAATGGTTTAGGCATGCTTCATGTTGCTAGTCAAGGTGATGCAGCCTCTTCAATTTATTATTTTACTCAAGAATTAGGATTGAACATAAATGTGAAAGATCACAGGGGGAGTACACCTTTACATTGGGCTTGCTATTCCTAATCCGAAATAGCTCTTTCATATATAGTACCATAAGGAGCAGACATAAATATTTAGGACTCAGAGGGATATACTCCTCTACATTTAGCTGTTAAAAGTGTAGAATCACTTAAGAGTACAAGACCAGTAAGATATTTACTTATGAAAGGTGCGAGAAAAGATATAAGAGATCATGATTACTCATTTTATTGTTTTTTATCATAAAGGCAGACTACCTTAAGATTTGATAAGTGAAGTAAAAAATGAATACCTTCATCAGTAACTCATTCAAATGTTGGTACCAAAAATTTCCATTTAACATCTTAATTATAGGTTGGCAGAAATAGATTTGGGTTTCTTATGTTATCAACTCCTGTCGGGCCTGTAAAGACGAACAGCTAAACTCTATTTTTTTGCTTATTTTTGCATGTTTACACTTTCTTGCTAACCATCCTGTTCATTTTTCCAAGTAATTTCATCTCACATGATTAATAATACTTCTAGGATATTCTCTCTACTTAAACTTGCCATGTCTATTTTTACTGCTTTTGACAATGCTTTTATTCACTTTAAGTTGCAAACATGACCCAGGATACCTGAAGACCCCTTAGGTTTCTTTCACAGATCTCTTAATAGCTTTTGACCCTACCCAACTTTGCCCTGATTGCAAGTTGATTCGTACTTTAAGATCTAAACACTGTGTAGCTTGCAACCGGTGTGTAGAGAGATTCGATCATCACTGTCCCTGGATAAACAACTGCGTAGGCATCGGGAATCATAATTACTTTCTGACTTATATCATAGCTTAAGTATGCTTGATTATTTATGTGTTCACAATCACGGTAATTGCATTAGTATAAGAAACTGATTAAGATATATAAGAGTATGCTTTTTACTGGTGGGAGTTTCAAATAAATCATATTGTCTTTTTAGTTTGTGGTAT
Source organism: Oxytricha trifallax (assembly GCA_000711775.1). Taxonomy (NCBI): domain Eukaryota; phylum Ciliophora; class Spirotrichea; order Sporadotrichida; family Oxytrichidae; genus Oxytricha; species Oxytricha trifallax. The sequence continues at coordinate 59,102 of ARYC01001237.1, read as the reverse complement.
CAATATAGCTTTACTTTCAGGCATACTAATTTTACCATTGATGTAAGGAATATTCATAGTAATATATATTATTTATAGATTCTTGACTTCAATTTAAGTGATCAATTTTATCAAAGGGAAGACTACAAGCGAGAGATATAGCAAAAAGAAAAATAATGGCGATGATTTAAGTAGTTCATCAAGCAAATCATAAAATTCTCCTTTGCGAAAATCTACTATTTAGAGTTTCCTTTATTCTAATTATAAACTATTCGAAATTTCTTAATTTATGTTCCTAAATAAAATTTATTCTTCATTAAATTTAAATTCAAATTTACATTTAATTAATATCTTATTTTTTTAAAGTTCAGGGATAAGAGGTACAGGAAGCAAATAAAGCATTAAGTCAATGAAATATCGTAAATCTCAACATTAATTATTGAGAAGAAATATTACTCAGTAATCGCTTTTAAACAATAGTCAGAATGACGATATTTATGAAGAGGAAGAGTCCAAAATATTAAAGGGTACAAGAGCTACAGAATATTTTATCACAAGGAATTGCTCTCTATTGAGAATTATAGAAATTCACATTAAAATTTAGTAATATTTATTTAATTAAGTTATATTTTTTCCAGCAAATTTCTATTTACTTTGTGAATGTGTTGCTAAACTCAAATAAGGACTCAAGAAGAGATTTACGACGAATAAGTCATATTAAATCAAAATTTATATTCTGAATAATGATAATTGTTATATATTACCTTAATTTTAACTTTTTAATCTCTTATGAATTATCTATAAATCTGATATTGATAATTATTTCATCAAATTAATGCTAGATTAAATATAATTATTTTTAAATTGTCTATAATTATAAAAATGCATTCCTCAAGAAAAGTGTCTAAGCTTGCCATCTCATCATTTGTTTTGGCTGCCTCCTTGTAAATTCTCTAATCTCAGGCTTAATTGTTGTCAGCATCTAGCTTCACTCAGCCCAAGAAATAATGTCTATTTTTTTAATTATTCTAATATTCTCATATTTGATCCACAAAAATTTATTTAATTAAATTTGTGTAATGATATAATAAATAATGCAATCTGAGCTGCCTTGCTCAATGCACAACAGAACAGTTGAAATAAAACGCAACTCAAGTTCACTTAGAAATCCTAAACATATGTGGTACTCAGTGCAAATGCGAAGATGCCATGAATAGCACTGCCGCCAATAATTCATCACAGCAATCACCAAAGATTTTAATGAAATTATCTATTGGTATATCTATAAAAATTAATTGTCAAATTTACATTTCATTTAATATTACTTTTTCCCATTAAATAATTTACTTTATTGCTGTTTTTATTGAGATAAGCACTCTACAACCCAAAAGATCACACGAAGTAGAATATGTGTAAGAAATAAAAAATTGTATAAATTATAGAAATGTTAAAGATATACAAGGGGTGGCAGCGCTGTTCTTCAAAAATCAATTTTATCAATAAATTGCACATTAATTTCATGATGATTTTTTTCTTCAAATTTATAGTTGAATGGTAGAATTTTAAAGACTAAATTGCTCCAAGCATGAATGCCAGCTCAGATATTTATTAATACATAAGTGCTACTAATATCAGCGGTATTGATAAGTTAATTGAGTAGCCCTCTGTTATCTTACAAGGTTTCTTGCTAGATTTAGTTTATTGTATCTTTTTTAATTTTTAAAGTCAAAGTCTTTAATATTAAAATTAAAATTCAATGTAAAATTATGATAATTTGCCAGGATACATGGCACCCAGCAGCTTAAGTTTATTCACTTAAAACTAAGCTTCCACTCAAAACACCGTAAATCACTCAACCTAGATTCCAACCAGTGTTCTTTTACTAATTATATTTGGATTCATATTTTCATTTGGTTACATTGCTGTCATGTTGGGACTCACCTCATCTAATTCTTAAGAAAAACTTAAAAGTGGAAACTACAACTAATCAATATATGAGTAAGAAGACTATGAGAGCAATTCATTGCAGGTGTAAGAAGAGGATGGACTATCTAGATTTATGAGGAAGACTGTATAGAAATGTCAAAAAGGCTTATTCTAAAGAAAGTAAGAGAGAATAGAGACTGAAAATTATTCAAAATAATTTAATAAAGTTTTTTTTAAAAATATTTTACTATGAATAGCATAACATTGATTGTTAAACGTAATTTTATTGTTTTTAAATTGAAAATCAAGATTTGCACAGCTATAAGTTAATGATGTGAAAACCTTTGTAAATCACTAAATTTAAATAAATTACATTTATAATTTTATGTAAAACTTCACAATTATTTTTCTATATATTTATTCAAAAATTATTTATCACTATATATATAAAACCCCATGGTCCTTTTAAGAATTAAGATAGGGTGGTATTTCTAATTAATCAAAAATTTAATTATTATTGGCGTAATATTTTAATGATTAGCCCAATTATTAAAACTATTGGTTCGAATAATTTTCCTTAAAAATTAAACCAATCAGGTTGTGTATATTTGTTTTCACGCTAATTTTAAATTGATTCTGGCCAATAATAATTAAATTTTTGATTAATTAGAAATACCACCCTATCTTAATTCTTAAAAGAACCATGGGGTTTATTTACTTTTCCTATTAATATAATGAATTTAAGAAATATAATTATCAATCATATCAATATATAATTAAAAAGAACTGTATAATCTAATAAGATATTAATAATATTTATAATATAAAAATGCTACCATTTTAATACAGAGAGAATAAGATAAACTCCATCAGATTCAGAAATGTCTCCACTATAAACAGGAAATTCTATATTTTAATTGAACCTCTTAACACCAATTTAACTGAGTAGAATTAATAATAATTGCAAAATGAATCCAATTATAAGCAATTCAGCTCTCAAACAACTTAATTGTGTTTGGTAAGTGCAAATAATTAATGTAAAACACCTAAAAAATTGTACACTATGAATATATATTTCGATGCAAATCTATGTTTATAAAATTGTTCTCAAATATTTTTGATAAATCTAGTTCTAATAAAATGTGTATTTATAGAATCCTAACTTTGAATTGGATGAGGAAAGTTCAGAATTCCTGGAATAATTTGAATCTTTATCTACATGTAACAATTAATTAATTACTTTAATTTCTTCTCTAGTTGATGTATTGATAAAACTAAGAGCCTTGCATGATCCACAATTTAAAGTCGATTTTCATGTTAATTTCTAAAACCTTGAGCTAATTGCAAGAGATGTAAGTGTAATATTTTAATTTAAGAAGTTTTAATAACATAATAATTCCATATAAATATATCACCGACAAAATATCTAGATTATTAATATTAATTCTTTGATATAGATGAGTCAGGTTCGAGAATATGATTTTGAATTGGTATTGTAGGAATACATTCGAAATTGGGAAATTAATTTAAATTAAATTTATTATAAATAAAAATATTGCAGTCAAAGTTGGCCAAATTGGATGATCTTGAGCTCATTCGATAGAGAATTCAAAATTAGCTGGACTTTTTTTATTGATGGTACTATTTTATCAAATCACAGGCGCAAGATAACTTCAGTTTAATGTGAGGGTGTAATTTAATGAATTTATATGCATTTAATTAAAGTGAAGTTATTTCGCTCCAGGGATGCGATAAAATAGTACCGCCAATAGTAAAGTCCAGCTAATTTTGAATTCTGTATCAAATGAGCCTAAGATCGTTTAAATTGGCCAACTTTAACTGCCACGATTTTAATTTATAATTAATTTAATTTAAATTAATTTTCCAATTTCGAATGTTTTCCTACAATAGTCTTTAAATTTGAGAATTTATTCTACACAACTAACGCTCTTTTTCATAAACTCCAAGAAACCGTAAGATATAACAATGAATATTTTTATTATCACGAATTCTATTCATAATTTGATAAATAGTTTCTTATTTTTAATACAGAACTTGATTAACATGAGCATATAAGATATAAGGGCAAAGTTCTATAAGAAAAAGGATAATGAATAGCAGGTTTTACTTATAAATTTTTATATTAATTTTAGATCCCTACTCTTGCATTCATGACTAAATTCAACAAGCTAATCATATAAAATCAATTTGCAATTAATCTAGTTAATATCTCTTTGAATTATATCATATATAAATAAAAATATTATATATTAATATATTTGCTTGAATGATTGGAATATCACAGTATAAAACTTTGAAATCAGATAATAAGCGCTATCAATTAACACTTTAGGATAAAATGCAGTAATTGCATGAATTAAAATCTCAGAAATTAGATAGAATAAAATAACTTAAATAGCAGATTGAAGATAAGAAAAAATTGATTGAGAGCAAAAGAGTTAAAAATTTTGAGGTTTCAACAAATTAGAAGAAAATAGATAGATTTGCCACTGAGAAACTCTTGTTATGTTATATTAAGTTATTCATAGTATTTTAGAAATTACTTATTGAGATTTAATATCATAGTAATATTTTGAGAGTGTGTTTAAACTATCCAAATTTAAATAAAAAATAATTAAAACTCAGTGAAGGTAAATATTATCAAGAGGTTTTTAAGGCATTCAAAACCAAGCTGATTGATGACACTAAAAATTCCCAATAAAAATTGTAAGTTTTCATATTAAGTACAGAGTTATATCAACTTCTTATAAATTACATTATATAAATGTATAAATAATGCTAAATAAAATGCCAATAGCCATTATTCTAGAATATTGAATTAAACTATTTATTGTAATTTAATCTTCACAATTATATTGCTATATTGAAAGCATCTGTTTTTTAAAATGATTTCAGAGATTTTCATTATTCCTTACTTTTTTAATAATTGAGTAATGAAAAAATCGGAAGTAAATAATCAATCTTAAGCCAAAGGCAGTAACAATCACTCTCAATAAAATCATTAATCTTAAAATTACACAAAGACCTAAAATTCTTACAAATTAAATGCTAACTCATCCTACTCGAATTCTTGATATAATAATTATACTGGTTACACTGACTATCATGAGGGAAATTATTCAAATTACAACAAGGTGACAGATTTATAGTCATAAACTAAATTCAGAGAAAGTGGGAGTCAAAAAGCTTCAAGGGAAATGAAAATTTATAGCCAAAATAGAGGGGGGCATGAAATAAATAAAAATAATGAGAGAGGGGGAAATGGCAGAACTGGTAAAGATTAAGGAACTGATGAAAGAGGAAGTAGCTCTAATGATTCTTAAACAAATTAAAACCTATAATATAATTTGAATAAAAGAAAATGAATTGAAGTTTAAAAGATAATTAAGTTATTCATGATTAAATTTGGGATTGACTAATTTGTAATTTTTTAAGCACAAAAATATTTGTAAATAGCACTTACCATCGTCATTTTAGGTAAAAGCCGATCTTATATAATGCAGAATCTGAATATCTTGACATACTCTATTCAGAAGAGGGAGACGGAGAAATTTTAGTGGAAGCCATACCAAATAGCTCAGAGCTTCATCTATTAACATGTATAGATATCTCAACTTTATACAAGGAAAAGAGGACTAAAGCCATAGATATTGCCAAAGAATTCTAGAAACTTAACCATCCCAATCTATTGTGTATCGTTGACGAATTCCAACTTATCGATAACAGTCAAATAATGGGCAAAATTAATTGACTTTTTTGAATTATGTCACAATTTTTAAAACAGCGGTACTTTAATATTCAAAACGGAGGCACCTGACCATATAGCTGGTTGGAAGTCTTACTGTAAAAAGAGATTTACAACAGAAGAAATGCTTTGTATTTTTAGGCAGCTATGTCTAGGTCTCTCCTACTTGCACGATCAAGGATTGATTCATAGAGATATTCACCCGACACGTATTCACAATTCGAAAGGCCTGATGAAATTTAATATGATTGGCATGCCTTACAACTACAAGAAACTCTTAAAGAAGGACAACTTTTGTGGGCATGTGAACTATTCTGCACCAGAGCTTATTCTAGAAAAGGTAAACTTCACACCTAAAGTTGACGTCTGGTCACTCGGATGCTGTCTGTATTACTTGTGTACAAAGAAAGATCCATTTGAAGGTCGTAGTCCATAAGAAATCAAGCAAAACGTAATGTGTGGGAAACTCGAAAGATACCAATCCAAGATAGATCCTATTTTGAAAACATTGATCAACAAGTGCCTTGAAAAAGATGAAGTCTTATATTCATTAATTATTTAAGCCTCAAGTTATTCTATTAATTTAAGCCTCAAGACTAGATGCAAACCAAATGCTCAGATTTTAAGATGAAGTCGAAATCAATCACTTTGGAGAAATAGTCTCGACTAAATTGATTAGCTAAAGTTAGCAAGAATATCTTTAAGCGCGTGTTGAAATGCTAAAGAATTATGACAAGAAAAAGTTTATGGAAAAATTCTAACTCAGCCAGAATTTCTAGAAATACTAAAACCCTCAATTTTTCTATGTTCGCTCAAACTTGAACAATAAAAATCAAAACCAGATTGCTAATAGTGATGGTTAAGATTTTGAAGAGTACGATAATTTTGATGAGCACTATACTGAAGATTTTTATCAAAATGAATCTTCGAAAACACGTGGCTATGGATAAAACTATAAAATTTACGATAGAAATCAATATAACTCATATCAGGATTATCAAACTCAGAGAAAATCATAACTCAGTCAAAATTATAGTTCTTATAAGTAAATGAATAAAAAGACTGGGCAGGAAAGCAGCATAAGTTCGTATACGAGGTAGACTATTCGATAGAATTTTCAGAATATGCATTAATAAAATGAATAAAATTTCTAGAATAAATTAAGTCATGAATAAAATTAGAAAAGTTAACATAGGCCTGAAAACTCTATTATAATAGAGCAATTATTTAAAATTAAATGGAAAAAATTGATAAATAATTCGGTACAAAATTTTGGAAAATAATTCAGATTTCTATTCTATAGATGATTGTATTATGTTTGGTATATTTAGGCAACTATATAAAAGAATTAAATTATATTATGCATAAGTATAACTATGATTCTTGTTTTATAGGTTCTACTCGAGAGACTTTTACACAAATGCTACAATATTTCTTAAATTTCATTCAACAGCAAACCAATATATTATAATAATTATATTACTTCATAAATATTAAATATTTTCACAATAACTACATTTAGCAGTAACATGAATTCAACAATTAGATGAAAGCCTAAAATGATTAAATTAAGCAACAGTATGATTCTTATAGCTTACAAAATTAAGAGTAAATTTAGATAATTTGATACTTGTATATTTTATTTTGTAGAGTAGAGAATCTATCAAAGTATCGAAAAGACTGCTTTAGATAATAATTCTACTCATTAAGTTTTGAGCAAATAAGAAGAAATAAATTAAGAGGTTTCAAAAAAAGTGCTATAACAACATACTACAATTGCAAACGATGATATTTCTGACAAAATCTAAAATCATGATCTAACTACTTTAAATCTTGAAAAATTCAATAAATTAAAGGAGCAATCAGTAATCAGCGAGCATAAAGCAATCGTTCTTAATCCTTAAAATGGTCCTGACTAAACTGAACCAACTTCAAACTTAAATAATTTACTCGAGGATTAAGATGAAAACATTCCAGATTCTATATTTTCACATGATTTCTTTAAATTCGATAAGATCTCAACACACAACGATTTAGACGAAACAAGCGATAGAAATAAAGATAGCAATGTCACCTAAGAAAATCCATCTTCAAATGATTGTAAGTATTATTTTACAAAAATAAACTTTTATGTTTAGCACGAATGGATCCAAACAAAGAGGAGATTGAAAATTTTGTTGTGTCAATGGTAGACACCACTCAAAGAGTGAAAAATTAATTGATATACTTCGATGGAACGAAATACGTGGGAGAAGTAATGAGACATGGTAATGGAATGTACTACGATCAAGATGGGTCGATATATGATGGAGAATGGTACGAGGATCAAAAGTAAGGACGAGGAAAGCTACTGTTTTTTGTAGTTACTATTAATTTTAATTATTATTGTTTCCTGATGGATCTTTATATGATGGTCAGTGGAGTGGAGACAAAATGCATGGCAAAGGTATATTCATATCCTCCACGAGAGACCGATATGAAGGAAATTTCTAGAACAACTTGAAAGTAGGTTACGGAACAATCCAATACTATAACGGTAACTCATACTCAGGTTAATGGAGACATGATATGATTTGGGGAAAGGGCCAATTTAACTTTAAGAATGGAAATCACTACGATGGGCACTTCGTCAACGGTTTATTCGAAGGCTTTGGAATTATGTTGTTCGTTGGGATTGGTACTTATAAGGGTAATTTTAGTGCGGGAAATTTAAACGGAGAAGGTATATTTGAATATCTTGATGGTTCGATATATAATGGAACTTGGAGAAACAACAAAAAAGAAGGCATGGGTTAGATCATTGAAAGCGATGGCGTCTCTATCTACAATCTTATTATTTAAATTTTTAGATCTAATCTTTTTAGTTCTAACTTAATTGAATGGAGAGTGGCATAATGATCAGAAACAAGGAAAAGGCTGCTTCCTTCAAAAGGGCAGCTGCTTGATTGAAGGCATTTGGAAAAATGGATAATTGACCGAAATGATTTAGTACTAGAGTCTTGCTAAATAATAATGAGAATATGAGTTGATTTTGCGACACCAAGTATTTGATTCACAGTAGAATGAATGAAATATGTCGACTTATAAGTTAAAAGAGGAACTAATAAAATTATAGAATTAATAATGTTGTTTTTTATATGTACTAAGCATATTAATTATAAAGGAAGTTAGAGTAGATAATTGTCATTAACACTTTAATAGGAAGAGTTCTTGAATTTAAGAGATAAGATTGTAGAAAGTTATACTTATAAATTAAGATCAACTCGCCTAGAAAAATCTCATATATAAGCAAGTAAAAACTATAATCATTGCTTAAAAAATCTAAGTATCGTGATATATAAGTTTTAATTATATAACTTTATTTTAATAGTTTAAGATAATTTACATTTAAGAAATTTTATAATCGAAATATCCTTAGAAATATGTGTGAATAACTGATGAGAATAGCACATTTATGTTATAATTATTTGCAAATTATTAATAAAAAAAGTAACTATTAGAAAATGAAAATAGCTGAGAAAATTTAGGAGAAAGTGGATAAAATGACTATAAAAGAATTAAAGGACAAGTATAGAAATCTTTAAATGGTGCAAAGCCTGCGCAAGGAATTTTTATAGGAAATAATAGATATAAAGAAAGACAAGAAAGATAATAAAAGATTAGTGTTTTAAATGAAGAAAGCGCATGAGAAATACTATGATTTGAAATTCAGGCAAAATAACATGGAAAATTAATAGAAACAATTCGATGACACAAAATAAAGAAAAGCACATCACTTAAGTAAAATTTTATTTTACTATGTATTTTTTATATGACTTATACCAACATATTTTGAGAATTTTACATCACAGTTCTTTGTTGACTTTAGATTCTCCCAAGAAAAAAGGACTTTCATCACATATGGAATAATCAAACAATTTAAATGTCTCTATACATTATAGAAATGGCTCTCTACCGCAGATTGTGAATAAGTCAACTTTAAGTGCGAGTCAGAGTATGCAGTAATTAGGAGCAGACCAAAGTTTGATAAATCTTGCTCATACTCAACATGATAGCATAATTTATAAAATTTTATAAAAACTTTGATAACGTAGGTTGCCTTAATTAATTGATTAGTGCTATTTACTTTATAACTCATAATACAGAAAAAAATAATTATATTTTCAAATGACAATGATAGATTGATTCATCCACAAAATTTAGGTCACTCAACATCGTAACATTAGCACGTTCCAATTATTTATGATTCAATTGCATAAAGTTAAGTTCTAAATAATTTCAGACCTAGGAGATTGAACCAATTCGACACACTTCAGTGTCGAATTATGAAAATATCTGATGAAAGAAATTTGGTAGTTTAGAATATGCGATTAATAGAAGTGGGAGAGAAAGCAGGCTTTGCTAAATCTATTGAGCAGCCGCTTTCCTAGCAGAGAGTACAGGATCTGTTAAGTTAATTTTAGTGTTTAAATAAACTTAATTTATCTTTTCAAATAATTCATGTTGTTTTAAGTTACATCAGTAGAATTGATACAAGAAGGCCAAATTACAATGATTTAAGTATAAAAGCTTAAACAGTTATAGATATGCGACTTAATCTGGAAGAACTCAGAGCAAGATATAACTGAAATTCAAAATTATTTTTTTTTGATTTAGTCTATTTTAATAGAAGCAAAATGAATTCATTTAAAAGTCTCTTGCTTAAAAACCTAAACACAAAAATTCATCAATGCTCTTTCCAGACATCTATAAATCACAAATTGATATTAGTTCGATACAAGTAACAAATGTGGAAAATCCTAATTAAGATATTTTAAATAGTTCAGAGTTTACACCGATTAACCCTCATTTCTAAGATCAATTATGAAAAAGTTTTTATTTTATTTTATTATCAATTAGCGGATTCAGTTATAGAAGACCAAAAACAGTTATAAAACAGCAACTAATAAGATTTCAATTAAGCCTTGGTCAATCAGCAAAGCAAAGAAATAAAAATAGATCCAAACACAGATTCTCTAAACGTAAGTGTAATAAAAGAAGATCCCGTATAAATATAAAAAATTCCTCTAAGTAAAAAGGTAAAATCTTCTTTACTAAATTAAGAGAAATCTTTAACTGATATTTTGAATGCTGAATCCCCCAAAAAGAAGCACTCTTAAAATAGAAGCATTTCTAAAAAGAAGCATAAAAAACTTAGACACAATTAATCATAGAGAGATGTCTCAATGACTATAGATAATTAGTTGATTATGATTGGGCCGCAGAGAGGACCCTTCAAGATTAAAGAAAGTTAAACTTTACTGTAAAAGAGCCAAAATGATCAAATTAAGAAGTTAGGAAATTTAGTAAGTTAATGTCATAAGGAATTGGTAGGGTCATATAAAAATAAAAAGTAATATAGATATAGTTTACAATCTCAAATTTAATGAAATATCGGATATATTTTACAATTCAACTTTAATCAGATATTATTTTAGTCTGTAAATTTTATTTCTTAACTTATTGCTACTCTTCTAATGTAAAAGCTTTAATCACATTTAAATGAATTTACAGATGATAAATATATAATTGAATAATAATTTGATAAAATGGAAGCTTTGACAAAAAGTTAGCTTGACTTTTCTGAGAGGAAGATCTTTCAGCAACTTGCAGCAGACACTAATCATAAGCGTCAACTTGAGAGTAAATTGACCGAATATGAAAAGCTAAGTTAAACTCTGATTGATATGAGCCAAAAATCTACAAACCATGTTATGGTAAGTTAACTCAATTTTCATTATAATTAAACATTATTTGCAGGTTCCATTAAGTGAGGTTGGATTCTTTACAAAGGGGAAGGTAAAGCACAGTAATGAAGTTTTAGTGTTTCTTGGAGACAACTATTTCGCTGAGAGAACTGCTTTTGAGTGTCAAGATATCATTTAGAGAAGAAAAGATTGTAAGTTGAAGTAATTCTTAACAATCATCGTTTGTTAGTGATTCAAAATCAGATAGATGAAATTGATAAATAAATCGAGAAAGAACAAGGCCTGAGTGATCTATTGAGCGAGACATAGTAGAAATTTCTAGATACTGCCATAGATGGACAATAGTTACCAGATACTGAGAGTAGATGGACCAGAGATGGACTCTTCGATATTAGGGAAGAAGAAGAGGAAGTGAAAGAAGTTAGTCTAACTCAAAAGATAGTATAGCAAGAACCTCTACCTTAAACTATTTATGAAGAAGAAGATGATGATGAGGAAGATTTTTAAGCAAAGTTTGAAAGAATGAAGAACCAGTCTTAAAATAAGAACCAAGATATAATTAAGAAGCTTAAGGGAAGTCTTGATTCCACTTAATCATTGATATCACAGTCTTAGAAAAGAGATCCTGCAAATTTATCTGCCAGAAAGAATTAGTCTTAAACTTCTGAAATTATTGCTAAGTCGCCATCGGATTTGAGAAAAATGATGGAGAAAGTTGCAGAGATAAATCAAGAGGAAGTCAAAGCTTCACTTAACATAGATTAAGTCAAGAAATCCAACATAATCTCATCTAAGCCTAAATCAATTCTTAAAACTTCCTCAAATTTCTAAACTAACCCAAATGATACTCAAATCTAAGCTGGTCCCTCGCTTATTTCTCAAAGTTAAACCGTTAAAAAGGATGATGAGGCAATCATTGGAAATGTAGTAGAGAGAGATTTCACTAAACCTTAGTAGACTTAGCAGTAGGTTGAACAGGAAGAAGAGAAACCAAAGAGAGTAAGTAAATTCAAGTAACAAAGATAAGGCAACTGACTACTCTTAATATCCATCAATTCATTAATTAGGACTGGGTTTAACTTATCTTAAATCTGTTAGATTTCCCTTTTATTTCATTAATTTTTATTCTAGTATTTCATAATTATAAAAGTTAAAGGAAACTGGAATATATTTTAATAAAAATAAAATGAACAAATCATTTGCCAATGGCGGTGGGCAATCCTTGTTGATGTAGAATAATCGAGAGCAAATGTCAATAATAGAGGAGCAATCATTAGTAAATTTGAATAATAACGCAGTTTACTTCCCCTATGCTCAATCATTCGTGAATACTGACCCTGGGCAGGGTTTACATCAGATGCAATAAGTCAGGTAAAATAGCTAAAATCACAACAATATTATTGTTGTGAAAGTAAAAAAATATTCTATCATTAAATGTGCTGTTAAAAACTTAAATTTTTTATTAAAATTACTAGATAATTTATCAATCATTTTCACAAAATACTTTGGGATAGAGGCAAGCATAAAACAATATAAATTAACAGTAAATGCAATATAACCCTTAAGCGTAATAATAAGCAGCTATTCAAAACCAATAGAAATATCAAGATAGAGATTAAATTCAGAGTAATCAGTTTTTTAAATAATATTATATGTAAATTTAAGTTAATATTATATTACTTGGAATATAATCAGTCTGAAAGTAACTATTTTTCAATGGGTAATTCAACAGCTTATGGCGATTTTATGTTTAAAAGAACTCAAAAATAACAATAAAATAGTTCATTACTGGTTAATTAAATAATAATCTGGAAATTTAAATTATTATATTTTTATTATCTATAATCGATAAAGATTAATTTATTACTTTTTTAAAAATTAAATTTGATTAAATGTTGAAGTAAATATTACTTTTGATTTACATGATTGTTCCTTATAAAAAATAAATAAATATACCCAATTGTTTCTTATATTAAAAATATCTGTTTTCATGCATAAAAATAATTTATTATATCTAATTTTCTTAATACATTCTAAAATTAATTTCTATTTCCATTTTAAACAACAACTACTCAAATAACTAAAAACAAGACTAATAATATTATAATCAGTAACAATAGTAGTACATTTAGAATAATAAACAATTTACACAGTCACAAGACAGGAAAATGAGGTAAATACCCCATAATAACAGGGAGGATAGCTTCAATAATTTCAATTAAAGTAACAAACATAACAGACTAAACTTAATTGACGATAATCCGCTTATTATTGCTAAAAATATAATTTAGCACTATGATACTTCTTAACATTGCATTTTCCATTATTTTAAGTTAAAATGAAATGCATAGATTTAATTAGAGTAATAAGATTCAGAATGAATACTCTGAGTAGAGTAACAAAAGCTCTCAAGCAAATAGATTAGGAGCTTTTGGAGATCAGATTCTAGGAAGCCCCACCTCAACACCACTTGTCATGGCTATGGGCAGACTCCACCAACAATCTTCAATGTATAATTATTTAAATAAGTACTATCAAATGAACACTAATAAGTTAATTGAAGTTAAGCTCATCTCTTTTTAAATTCACATATTTGCTTTTTATAAATGAGAAAATTCGATAGAATTTAAGGGAAAACAACTCAAAACAACCCATCTTAAGATTTCCAACCAGTAAAGAATCTTCAAAGAGATTCTAATTCAATGTATGTAAATTCAAAAAAACAGAAATTACTGCAAAAATACAACATGGTAGGTTTTGATGCTAACAGAGATCAATTCACTCTCAACAAAGTCTCAAATAAAACTACAATTAATTATGAAGATGAGGGAGATGATGAATTCATGAGTAATAACATGTAATAAAAAAATAGATAGTAAATGGGGAATTGGAACTAAAACATGTAAAAACGCAACTAACAGTCACTAAATATATACAATCATAGATCTAACATATCATAGCAAAATTAGATGCAATAATATAATGGAAAAATTCAAAGTAATAAATAAAGCTTTAAAAATAATCAGAATAAATCATTGATTTTATTGAATAATCTCCCTGAAATAAATCTCATATATATTCAATATGAGAGTTAAGAGATTAAATGTTTTAATAACAATTTAGTCAAAAAATTATCTATGTTTTTATATTAAGACAATTAATTTCTGTTTACTAATTTCAATATATATATATTAAAACTTTCATTGCTTAATCGCATTTTTAAGTTTTACCTCAATAGAGAAATTCCAATATGAAACTAGCAAAATTAGACGATTAAATTAGCAATTAACACTACAAATAGCTATAGATGTCAAATAACCCTAGTTAAAAAATTTAAATTCCCTTGAAAAGTTCCTTAAAGCAGTAATATTACTAGAGTGATATCATGAACAGCCCAAATTTTTAAGAAATCAGTCCAATTCAAGAGAGAAACAAGAAATAGGATCAATAATTCTAGAACGATAATAATGTGAGATACAAAACATCATAGATTAGTGACAAAAATTAAAGTTTATAGGTCACGATAAATAGTATTGTAGAAATACATTTGAATTGGGAAATTGTTAAAATACAAATATAGAAGTGATAGTTATTAATATTAACTGCCACGAATTTTATGAGTGGCTAATGCTAATTTGTATTCTAAAATCATTAGACTTTTTCTCTCTGATTACAACTGCCAGTCTAGTAGTCTATTAGTCTATTATATTAATTATTTTAATATTAAAAGTTTATTAATTAATTAAATTTATTAAACATTAGACTATTAGACGATTAGACTCTCTATTATAGTTAAAAGTGATTTTTCTAATAGAAAAACCATATTAGACACTTAGACGATTAGACTACTGTCTGAGATTAGTAAAAGATGGTCTAATAGCATTCTCTCTGTTTAATAGAAATGATGCCAAAGAGTAGAAATAGTGATCGGAATGTCCAAATGTTTACACCGATGTCAAAATGTTGACGCTTCTCGAGATGGCTAAAAGAAGTGCTATCATAAAGAAGAAGGACTCGATTGATCACTGTAGAAAGCGATTAGACAACTAGACGATTAGACTCGTCAATCTAATTAGATTTAGGAAGTCTATTGAATGATATTAGACGATTAGACGAATAGACAAGAGTTTTAAAAGATAAAGTGAAGTCTAATTTATATTTATAAATAATAATTTAATACATTTATCAGGTAAATGACATATCTGAATTTCTGGAACCACTCTCTCTGCTCTTTGTATCATCCTCTTCATCTTTTTCTTAGCTATCAGTCAAGGGTCCTGTCATTTCTGCCATCCTCTCTTCGTGATACCTGTTGTAAAGATAGCGCGCCATTTGTGAGGTCGAGAATGGAAATTGTTGCTCTCTCGTTCTTGATTAAATCTTCATCTCGCAGATTGTTACTCTCTCCATGAAAGCATCCCTGTCTAGTTTCCCCATCTCTCCAATAGGCAAGTCGTTTGTTGTAATCACCAAGCATGTGTTTTTAAAAGCCATCTGTGTACTTCCATACTTTACATCTATAGCATAGCCCTTGCCCTCCATAATCTTCTTCATTCTAGCAAGATTCTTTTTGTTACCAAAGTAATGCGGGTGGTTCATCTCATCCATGAGCGTGATCTGTGGAGCCATATCTATATTAGCTGCTTTCACGAAGAAATGTGATACTCCATCTTCCAATATGTCACAAATGAAGATCTGCCTGAGCATCTCAGTAATGGTTGTCTTTCCGGTATTTGTAGGGCCCACTATCCTTATACTGTTCATTTTAGAATCTTTTCTTTTTAGGAGAATCTAATAAAAGGCTTCTAATACATCTCCATACCCTTGATTTAGGAAGTACTCTGGGGTCAGCGCTGGTTCATTGATGCATTCCTTTGGTAGTCTCAGTAAGTATTCCTGTTACGATCTGATAAGAGGGACACACTCAAGTTATAGGAGACCAGCATCTTTAATCAAGTGAGCATGCTACTTCAGTTTGGTTTCAATGTTTCCAATTATTATCAAGTCATCGATTTTCATTCTGTGATCGTTGTAAAATTATTCGACACTTCTACATTACCCGTTGAGGTAATCAGCAATAAATTTCTTAAGCAGCAAGTCCTTTCTATCTACTTCCTTATTATCTACTGATTCAAGATAAGCCAAGTTTGCCAAAGCCTAGCAGGATGCTAAGTTGAATTACTCTTATTAGCCATAGATTAGTGCAAGATGTGGATGATTCTTAAAAAGTCGCTTCTCTGATGAACTATAGACATTTGTCGCCACGATACCGTAATCTTGCAGTTTCTTGTACCCAGAATAGCTATTGCTTGTAAAGAAATTCTTATGAATGCCTCCTTTTCTGAACTCTGTATTTATCACCATGAAAACTGCTGGGTTTGGTTACTATAGAGAGTAGATTTGAATGTGCGATAAGATTGGCGATGTTGCTTTGAGATCTGCTTCTACTGATTACCAGTTAGTCTTTGTAGAATCAAGGACGTCGATTTTAAAGACGAATTCCTGTTTAAAGTTGTTGTTTTTCATGCCTATAATGAATTAAGTAAACAGACTGAAGTTACTTTTAAAAAGAACAAGTGCCGTTCATTTAGACATTCATTTGAAAATGATTATATTTATATTAAATTATTATTTATAAATATATATTAGACTTCACTTTATCTTTTAAAACTCTTGTCTATTCGTCTAATCGTCTAATATCATTCAATAGACTTCCTAAATCTAATTAGATTGACAATTCTAATCGTCTAGTTGTCTAATCGCTTTCTACAGTGATCAATCGAGTTCTTCTTCTTTATGATAGCACTTCTTTTAGCCATCTCGAGAAGCGTCAACATTTTGACATCGGTGTAAACATTTGGACATTCCGATTACTATTTCTACTCTTTGGCATCATTTCTATTAAACAGAGAGAATGCTATTAGACCATCTTTTACTAATCTCAGACAGTAGTCTAATCGTCTAAGTGTCTAATATGGTTTTTCTATTAGACAAATCACTTTTAACTATAATAGAGAGTCTAATCGTCTAATAGTCTAATGTTTAATAAATTTAATTAATTAATAAACTTTTAATATTAAAATAATTAATATAATAGACTAATAGACTACTAGACTGGCAGTTGTAATCAGAGAGAAAAAGTCTAATGATTTTAGAATACAAATTAGCATTAGCCACTCATAAAATTCGTGGCAGTTAATATTAATAACTATCACTTCTATATTTGTATTTTAACAATTTCCCAATTCAAATGTATTTCTACAATAGTAACAACGGGAAGTAGAAATAATAAGACTATGAAATATGAAAGAGTATCAAAATTGGAGGGAGGCTAATCTAACCGCCAATTACCTCTTAAATTATCAATCAGAAAGAGCAAAAGATTTATTTTGATATATGTATGATTAATTTACTATAAGATTGCATAGAGTATGAATAAAAGCGTGATAGAAACTGCAAACAAGAGAGAATTGTCATAAATTTAAAACAAGGCTCAAGAAAAGCAGCTTAACAAATCTTTCAATGAAAATACTTAGAACTAACCTGCAGCTTAAAAATATAAAGTTGTAATTATTAATAAAGCTATTTTTGTAATTTGATAGCATAGAATTTATTTTAATCCCGCTTTAAACAAATCTGAAATGACTAAGTCTCAGGCTAAACTACGAAAATCTTACATGAACATGAAAATAGATACCTAAAAATTAGAAATTTTAGATAATGAACAAGCCCCAATAGAGAAACGTTAAGAAATTATTTATAATATACTGAAAAGACAGTTGGATAAATAGAGAAGAGAAATCTTACACTATAAGAAAATGAAGAGAGAATTGGAGAGAGCGAAAATCGCCATGGCTGAGAATTAGAAGCGGGGCGATATAATCAGTGACAAAGAAATGGCAAGAATTAAGTTTAATTTTATCATTATCAGTAGTAAATGGAGGGGAGGATTTTAAATATTTATTTATACAATATTTCGTTATTTTTAAGTACCAGTAGGAAAGGTTAAGCAAAATGTCCCCAGAGATGATTCGAGTAATTGACAATTTAACTCAGAAGAAACGACACAATAAATACTGCAAATGTTGTAAATATGATAAAAATAACCCAAAAAGCAATCAGTAGTCATAAGACTATGATCCTGAGCAAATGTCTCAATATATGAATAAAATTAAGATGCTAAATTAGAAACTACATGGTGGAAAATCTATGAAGAATATTGGATAGGCTGGTGGTCATTCAAAACCCCAAAACCCCTTAGTGAGGTTTATAAGTGCTTTGATTTGTAGGGTATAGTTGGGGTCTTATTGGGGTTAGTAGAGAAATTAGGCCAATTTTCAAAATGAGAAATAGAAATTAGCGAAATCTAGGGTCTATTTATGATGAGTAATATTTAGATTTACTGCTTAAGCTTCGGTATGGTACAAGTTTTAATATAGACTAAGTCAAACCAGTGTTGAATTATACAGCCATAGCAAGACTCCTACACAAGAGTGCCCCAACCGTTAGGTATCATTGCTTGTTAGCTGTTTAACATTATAACTCAGGCTCTAGAAAACATCCTGCAAGAAAATAAAAGTTCTCACAGGTCCATATTGACTATCTCTGTGACTCTAAGACATTAAAGTATTGAGCTCACTTTCCTCTTGACTAACGAGCTGTCATGTTTCATCGCAAGTTTCCAGACATGCGTATCTCTCCTTAGACTATAGCCAATATTTATAGACGAAATGGTATTACTTTCAAGACTGTCAACAGAGTTAAGAGAGTGATTGATTTTACAGTGCCATTTTATAGCAATAATTTAAACTATATATATGATTAAATGCAGAGAGCTATTGATAATAACATCAAGTTCATACATGCAGATGAAGCTGTGTTTACGTTCAACACTTTTATTAATAAGTCATGGTACAAGAAGTATGATAACATAGAAGTTTATGACTAAAAAGTAAAGGTAGTCACTCATGCAATTTTAGCTGGTATAAGTGAAGATTCAGGCTTAGAGAGTTATGTGATTCACCCTCGCTCTATTAAGCGAGAGTAGTATATAGAGTTCCTACATAAGCTCAGAGAGAAGTATAGCAACCAAGAGATCATCCTGTTTGTTGATAACCTATCAGTTCATAAGACTAAGGAGTCTAAGAAAGCTTATGAAGACCTAAACATAACTCCTGTATACAACGTTCCTTACAGCCCTTAATTTAATGGAATAGAATTCTACTGGAGTTAAATAAAGACTCACTACAAGAAGCTTCTGCTGTATCATCTTATGCATGACTTGCCCATCGATACAGTAGACTTGATTCAAAGCAGCTTTAAGAGAGTGTGCGTAGATATGACAACAATTTGTGCGAGAGAGGGAAGAATGAATGTTTATAAATAAGTTTAGATTTAAACGAATGAATATGTTCACATATTAAATTGGCCATAAATGGTTTGGCTTCTCTTTCTTCTCCTCTTCTTATGGCTTGCTTGGCCCATATTTCTTCTTTTTGTGCCAGCTCCTGCATCTATGTTCATTTCATCTGGCTTTTAAGCATCTTTATAAAGTCTCTTGCTCACTTCATGAATTTTTTGTGACTTTCTCTCTCTATGAACCTTAGCATGCTCTTTCATAAGATATATACCAGTGCCTGATTTTCCTACAAAGTTATATGTCAAAGGTTACTTGAAAGATAAGGATGCTTCTTAAGTTCCTCTAGCCAAGCTGAGCTTATTAGAATGCCTTGCTTCTTCTAGTCTTCAGGAGAAATAGAATATCGTTTCTTATGTGCTTCTTCAATAATTTCTCTGAGATAATCCTCTTTTATTGTACCAAGAACACCCAAGAAGAAGTTCCTCTTTGGGAGTTTATTAGAGAGTTGTTTCTTGGTAGGAAGGTAAACTACCACTTCCTCATCTTGCATGGCATCCTCATAAAGATTAGTGACTGAAATTTCAGGGTAGTTGGGAATTTCGATTAGTTTAATCTCTTTATTTTTAAAAGCTTTCTTCTCCTCACAAAGTATTGCTTTCAAGAATGAAATTTTGGTACCTTCCATCGTAGGAAGGATTAGACCAACTGTATAATTTGTTAATAGTCATTAAGTTATCTTACCATGTAAAGTTTGGTATCGATATAGATCTTCCTTACTTCTGAGTCTTGATATCATTTCTTGAGCCTCGACTCTTTTCATTTGATCATTGAGTGATTCCATCTTTGTTCCTCTTCCTTTTAATGAATTTCAAATTATAACTTATAGACTTCTGGATCCTTTTGTTTAAAATCTTACTATTAAATATGGGCATCTTATAGGAGGTCAACCTGCAAGATACGTGGAGAAAGTTTGCAGAAGCTGTAACAAACTGCAGTGATTGAGCTCCATTTTTATCAATTTAGTTCCATTAAATTAGTACTAAATTTGTTTAAATTTAATTAGTACTGGTACTAAATTCGTTTAATTTTAATTGGTACTAATTTAATAGTACCAAAACTTAATTAGTACCTAGTTTTAAACTAATGAGGTTTTAATGGAAAAGTTCCAATATGGTTCAAAACCTAATTGGTACCAGTACCAACCTGAATTTTTTCTAAGTTGGTACCAAAATTAAAAATATTAAGCATGAATTTAGAAAATTTATAGTTATAAACTTAGTATAAATTGATGTCTAACGCCTAAGAATCAACCATCGTTGTTGCAGTACCAACTCCTATACAAAGTTACTATAACTAGAGAGGTTATTAGAGCTTTATAATAGAAATTTAAATTTGAATTAAACATGGCGGCTAACTTAAATCGCAAAGCAGTCTCTCTTGGCAGTGGTAATCTTAGCTAAACTTTGGATAAACTAAGAAGCCAGAGATCATATACATTGAAAAGGAGCCAGAGCTTAAAGCTCTTGAGTTTGAATCAGAGGTGTTTGTTCTAGAAATAAATATCAGGAAGCAGAGAGCAGAGATAAGTATTTAAACGCTAATCGAAGATGTTGAGGAGTTAAAAGAACATCTCCCACTAGAAAAGATTAAAGAATTCTAATGTGATGAATGCTAAAATTTCTTCTCAACTGATTCGAGCTTGAAGAGGCACATCAAAGAGATGCACTCTGGGTGAGCTAAGATATATTTTAAGCACGAAAAGGTCGATGGCAGGTATTAGTGCACGACTTGCATGAAGTCTTACACTCACTCGGCTAAAGTTAAAAGACACATGCAAAAACATCATTTAAGTGAGTTTTTAATGCAAGATAAAGAAACATAAAAACTTATACCAGCCAAGAGAAAGTCCAATACTGTAGAGTCTTAAAGAGAGGAAGAGAGACTTAAGAAGCAGAAACGTTTTGAGTCAATGAACCAACCAGCTAATGAATTATATATAGCATGCTTGTAGGAGAGAGCTATGTATATACCTGCATTAAATGCAGTAGATCTCAGTTTTTGCATTGACAACTATTTACATATTGATGTGCCTAACAAGGCAAAACTCATAGTAGTTGATGAGTATGCTTATAAGGTATATCCTTTCAAATATCTTATTAGGAACGAGCAGTATCAAATTGAGTTTGCCAATGAATACATAATACTAAGAGAGGCTCATAAAAGGTTATGCAAGAACTTGCTTAAACTCGATGGAGTATTCTTGGACATGGTTTTATTGCACTACGACTTAAGAAATTTGAAATGACTCTAAGAGATTATCTCTACCATAATAGATACCTAGATGACTTGCATGAGATACTCACGGAAATGACCAAGGGTGTGAAAGAGCTGCATGATCTAGGGTATGTTCATAGAGATTGAAGCCAGAAAATGTAATGCTAAATCTCTGTCCTTTAGAAATAGTAGTCATTGATTTCAATGGAGCAATAAGGTAAGAAATAGTGACTTTAGCTAAAGTGCTAGGCACACCTGGGTACTTCCCAATAAGAGAGAAGTGGACTAATGGCTCTGTTTAGTGGGATGTCTGGGCGGTAGCAGCAATTATTTTAGAGTGCGATATGGAAAGTATGTCGTATTTCGGAACAAAGCAAGAAAAGTAATCAATAAGCATGGCTGTTAAACATATAAAGCAAGAAGATGTATGCACTTAGATTAAGAAAATGGTTGAGATGATCATAGTAAGAGCTCCAGCATATCCAAGATCATCATTAGAAGATATACTTGAAACATTAAAGAGAGCTAAGTTCAAGAGATACCACAAAGATAAGCAGATAGAATTTGTTTGAATTAAGCACATTAATACTCATTAAATATTCATTAAATTCACATAAAACTTGCGTTTTCTCTACTAACCCCAATAAGACCCCAACTATACCCTACAAATCAAAGCACTTATAAACCTCACTAAGGGGTTTTGGGGTTTTGATTAGAAGGATAGGATTTCATTGAGAGATATGGCTTATCATGAATATATTCATAATAAAAAAGTAAATAAATATTGGGAAAGTATAAAATCAAAATTCTATTAAGTTTCATTATAAATTATTCATAATAAAAGCATCTGAATAAGTTATTTTAAGTATTTATAAAGGAAAATTGAATAAAGTATTTAAATTTACATTTATTTAAATAATCATGATTTTAGATTTCAATTAATTATAAAAATTCTTATTAAATTTTAATTTCTTAACTTTAGGATTATTGTTACAGAATGTAATGAATTACTCATTCAATCTTAAGTGAATTTTGATATGAAAAAATATATTTATTTTATTTCTATTTTAACTATGCATAAAACAAAATTAGATTTGTGGTAGATTTGATTTATAGGGAAAAAAATAAACGCTTCTACCAAGATTTTTATTCGATTGTAAATTTGTATCTATGAATCTAGAAACGATAATTTCCCATCACAAAATAATAGAACGAACCACTCAAAGAACATTAGCGACAACAGTTTTGTTAATATGGGGAGTCATAGTCATCAGAAAAAGAACTCAGTAACTTAATAAAATTTCAACACAGGATTTAACAATAAAAAGCTGATGGAAAACTCTTAAAATCAGTTTTAAAAAACAGCAGGGTTTCAAACTAATCAGTCACCTGATACTACAAGCTATTTAAGTAAAAATAATAAAAGCTAGAATTCAAGAGAAGCAAGAGATAGATTGCTTGGTATCTACAATAAGCATTAAATATGTTTTAAAAATTGATCTAATTATTCTCTGTGGTTTTAATTTAAAAATAGAATCAAGCATAGGCATATATGTTCAACGAATCACTCGTAACTTGACCCTTTCAGACATACTTAAAGTGCCAGAAAGAGTCGTGGTAAAAACCTGGAATACGTAGATTTGGAGTTACGACCTATCAGTGAACCACCCTCCGTGAGAAGTATCTGCCTCTCAGCTTTGGACTTAAGTTACCGTGATATGTCGTAGCAAGTAGATCCAATTGAAGTTAACGAGTAGATTATCCAAACGATTAATAAAGAAGTTAGAAGTGTGCAGATGGACACCATGTTTTCTGGTAGAAAAGTTGATAAATGCATTGAAACAGAGAAAGAGATTGCTATTAAGGGAGCTCCAGATATGAGCTATGGTATCATAGAGATGAGTGGAGAACTAAATCATGATGAGCCAGAGTACTTTAACTACGACTGGAAGCTCAGTGGACTGTACTCCCTGATTAGAAATTAATATGACGAGATGAGAACTGGTAAAGACTTGCTTTCATCATAGAAAAGCTTAAAATTCCTAAGAAATAATGTAAGATTACTAGTGAATTTAAGTGTTTTTATAGTAGGGAAATCCAAATGATGACACTTATGAAAACATGCAAGACGCTTCTGCTTCACAATATACAAAATACGAAATAAAATACAGAGAGCTTGATGCAGAAAATTTAAAGTAAAACTTTGAAGCTTTAATTATTTTATAGCCCCGATAATGAGGAGATCTATAATGAGATGGAAGTTTAATACATGGCCTCGTTATTAAAGAAGAAAGCTTAAAGCTATAACCAGAAAGAAATACTGCAAGAAATCCATGTAAAAGCAATGAAAACACTTGAAGTGTTAAACAATAATCTTGTTGTTGGAGATATTGCTATGAATAGTATCTTCAATTTCTATAAAGGACCCCAAAGAGAAAACATAATCAGATTATTATTGAGGTGCAAGAAAATGTATGAAGCGAGAGTTTATGTCAAGAAAATCTTAATGTTAATGATTACTCAATCATAAATAAAATTTAAACTTAAAATCTTAATAAAATTATTAATTAAAATTAATTTGATTTCTCAATCAGAATTGTTCAAAGATATTGAAGTCTTAAGAGAATTAGAAGTTAAGAAATATAAGCGTTCAGATATGGATACTTTCTAAAATGGATTGCAGTTACTTTCCAAGATTTAAAGAGAGCTTAACATTTTCAAGCAAGATCATAAAATTTTTAGGGCCAAGTTCATTTTCAATAATTTAGATCTATACAACGAAATTCCTCTTGCAAATGAAGATCTCTAATTATTCATGAATTCCATAAAATAAATCCCTATTATCGATGAGAAACCTCTGAGTAAAAGTGGTTCTAATCTCTTAAAAGTTTCAAATTCATCAGCCTAATTAAGACTTATGAATCCTAAAGCATACAAAGAGACGTTCAAAGTATACGAGGAAGAGTCTTTGTCTATGATGACAGAGAGTAAAATTGGATTCACTTAATAGTACAGCTAGGAGGGTGGACTTCATTTAGAAGACAGATCTCAAATTGATAATGAGCTGAATAATTTATAGTACTCTATAGATGCTACGAGCGATGCTTAAACCCCAAAAGTTCTGGTTAAATATGACGAGAAGAGTCTAATTATGCCCTCTAAAATTATACAAAGAAATAGACAGCATTAATAAACATACACCAATAAGTTCCCAATAGAAAGCCAAATATCAATTGTAAACTAACAAGAAAAGATCAATCAGAGATCTAGCTAACAACTCTTTAACTCTGACTCTGTTTATTAAAATATAAATTCTCTTCAACCTAACTAAATCAACATCTCAGATAAAGGCAAAGCGGGAATGAGCTCAACTAGAACAAGTCAGAAAACTAGAATAGTTGAGTAAACTCGTTATAAAGACTGCAGAATAAAAGAAGAACACATTCATTACTAAGACACCAGTCAGTTCAACGATGATGAAATAGATTAAATTCAACTTGACCAAGATAACAGTTAGATGAATGATAGAGATGAATTCGAATTGAATTAACAATCCTCATTCAATACGTATAGACAATTGGTTAACACTTAAGATATTATTCATGTTGAGAAGCACAATGCTAATCAGATTAAATAGACATAAAGTGCTGAGGAAAACTATTCAAATAACGAGCAAGTTTTAACTACATAGTAAAATAATATATGATTAACTTAATATTTATATTATGGAATAGCTTATTTCAATTTTTAGCAAATGAAATTTGACAACATAAGTTAACAATACATCAGCAATTGAGTAGTTTATAATTAGAATAAATCCTATAATCAAACCTAAAATTCACATATTTTATAAAGTAAAGCAAATATATTGTTGGGGAATGGCATGTTGGGCATGGAGCCATCTCTCTCTTAATTGATGTGATAAACATCCTTCAGTCTGTCTAGATGTCTGTAAATTCTTTTCAAGTTTGCTTCAAGAAGTTAAATTCCAATATCTATATATTTATAGTCTGTTTTCATGCTTAGGTATAGAGGGATAGGCCTAAAATGGTATCAGTTTATTAATAAATGTTCTTTCTTAAGTTAAAAAGCTTTTAAACAAAAGTAATCTAGTAATATTCTTTGACTAACTTACTCTTATTTCGTGTTGAGTATAAGCGATCTATGCCCATTGAAAATCATGGGATTTTTCACTGCAGCCCCTAAACACACACTCAAATGCATGACTACCTGCACTATTTAACCAAGTGCTACACTTAACTTAATTTCATACTTCTGCGAATCCAAATATTTATTTCTTAGTTGAGAGTTTGTTGTGAAGTATTTCAGGCCACTGTAGAGTTTCATAGCTTCAGGGGTAAAGAAAATCTGGAAGAGCTCAAAGAGGCATTTGGTTTGACGTTGTAGATAAATCACCTTGCATAGATCAGAATTTAAGCTATAGAAAAGTTAGATTTAAAGATTATTTTATAGGATAGGATAAGAAGTTGATAATTATTCATTATGAGAAGTAAATATTAAATCACAGATTGGTATAATCAAAAGAAATTAAGCATTGATAATTTATAAGCAATATTCGTAACATTAGCATTTTGACTATGAATTTGCTTGACTAAACTTCCCTTATTGTCTCTATGCATCGATGTAATATCATTTTCATAAGCCATGAAAACCAATTTATAATCACTTATACTATCTTTTTCGCTGTCTTTTTTACTTTTCATCTTCACCTCTTTCTTTTTTTGTTAGAATGTTAAAAATGCCTGATCTTGATCGATTTCTTAGTCAAGATTAAGTTGTGGTAATTAATCTACTTAATTCTCGACTTAATTGTTGCATTAAATTATCCTTAAAACTCTGCATACTATCCATATACTGGAGAATTGAGAACGAGTTTGCTCATTGTAGATTGGTAGATCAACTTATATACCTTGCTCCCATACTCTGTAGATCTACTGGCCTTTAAATTTGTAGTATTTCTCTTTCAATTAACTCAATTTCTGTAATTGAAAAAGTTAAACAATTAATCAATGAAGGAAGAGTAAATGGTTTTGTGAGGATAAGAACACTTACGTTTTTGTTTAGTTGGCTATCAATGTAATCCATGATGTCATCAAAATCTTTTTGCGAATCTTATTCTTAAGAACCAGTATTCTCCATTTAATTTTAAACAAGTGATGGAACAATTGAGCTCATTAGCTAAGCATAATAGTGATATATTTCTTTCTAAACAAGTGTAAACCATTTCGGATTGGCTTAAATCTACAAATAGGAAGTTAATTATCAATTAATTTTTACATTTCTTGTGAGTATAGTTGATTGAGTAGTTTGATTACTTAAACATGCAAAACTATAGATCTTAATTCCACTAATATTGTCAATTAGTGGTTGGATTCTGCTTATACTATTGCTCTCATTCGAGCTAGCATTTTTACTTAGATTTTACTATGAAATCTTAGAGTTTTTATTGTCTCTCTACAGCTGTGAAGATTGCCCAGTTAGTGAGCCACTTCTACGTCTCTAATGAAAACCCGCGTTCACGCCCACAATTTATTGCATAGAAATAGTTGCAAGTTTAAACTCCTAATCTATGTTCCCAAGAATATTTTAATTCTTGCTGTTCGTGTTGTTAATGGTTGATCTACGGTTATCGTAAAGACCAGGTGAGTCGCCGATAGTCTGGATAGTTCTCTAGTTTGATAGAAATTCCTGCTTTTTCAAGCCAAATTGAGCTCCTTGGCGATTCATGAATTCGTTGACTTATTGAGGGGCTGAAGGGTCTTGGTAAATCTGATTTTTCTTCTTGTCTGTTGTTGGCATTACACTGCGTCTTCCACTCTCTAATATATCATTTTACTACTATTGTGATAATGTGATTGCTTTTACTAAATTGATTAAGTATTATCATGATTTCAGAGCAAAAAGCAATAGAAATTCTTTATGATTTTACTAAATTTAAAATAATTTTAACAGAAGATATGTTGACAGGATTTTAGATTAAATTAATGTACTTAGTAGAAAGGTAAAAGTATTAGAAAATAGGTGATATGAAAGATTAATGTAAATTAAAGTTCCAGATATAAAAGTATGCAAAACTTATAACATATTGATATTAATTTATTAATTAATAATCATGAACTATAATCATTTTAAATAAATGGTTAATAATTTTAAGGTATTGCTTGCAATTATATCCATAATGAAATAATTCTAATCATTCTCAATTCAGTTCATAATTTTCAAGTATTTTATTCTATATCACTTAAATATATTTTCTACATTGTTCCCTTTTTTTTCAATTTCTATTAATTCTTATAGTTTTCCTTGTTAGGTATTGGGATTACTACTTTAGTATTCTTATTAATTTGTAAGATTTTCTACTGTACTGTAGAGAGAATTCCTCAATATCATTAAAAAGTGTAAAAAATGATTATGAAATTATTTGAAGTATTTTGAAAGATAATTAAAGCAAAAAAACTGAGATATAAGACAATGACGTAAATGGTGTTTCTACCCATGAATTTGATATTGGCACTCAGGAGTTTGAACCTCAATGCTACTTAGTTTTTTAAGAAAGCTATTTAAATAATAAAATTTAAAACAATCATCTATACTAATTGGGTAATTTATCTTTTTTTCAAATGCTGTTATTGTCTTATATTCAAAAGATTATATAAATCAGATTTTTAAATATTTATTTATAGAAATAATTTCTATCTTTATTATATGACTATTTATCTGCTTTACTCTGATTGATTCCAACTGATTTGTTTGAGGCAACTTGGAATGTATTATTATCAGTGATATCATTCTCAATGACCTCCAAGAACTGCTTGTCAATCATCAACTGCATTGCATTTTTAATCCTCTAAATATAGTAGGGATCAAATTCACCAGTGTTGTCATCACCTAAGACATGGCAAACTACTCCCACTACAAGTTGACCTCGACATACCAGTGTAACTAACTTCCTGATTTTATTGTGATTTTAGAGCTTCTTAAGGCGTTTGTCCTTTATTTCCTGGGTGTCCTCTTTTCTGTAACGAAGTTCCATCTCGTTTATTGCATAAAATATTTTTGATTCATAATTTATAATCACATCAGACAAAATATGAAATTGACTCTTACAATAGCAGTTTCTTGAAATCCTTGTCAATGCTAGTGACAGCAGCATTGGTACTAGACTTCTTAGTAGGAGAATCAGATAGTTTGCTTGCTCTTTGTTGCTTATCTGGTGAGGCATTACCTTCAGCATCTTCATCGTCATCATCTTCTTCATCGGAATCGTCTTTACCATTCTTGTTTGTGTTGCTCTTACCACCGTCTTTGCTGTCTTCATCCAGTTTCATGTAATTGCCTTACTCAACTATCTGTGAAACATAATCATCATCAGCCTCTATAACTTAATCTAATAAAAAAAGAAAATTGGGATGCATAAAATATGATAAACTAATGTCAGCGGAGAGATTTAGAACCGTATCTTCTTCTTAAGTATTATCAACTTAACCTTCTTAACCCTTCTTTTTGAAAGAATTCTTGCCTCTAAGCCAAAAAGTGTCAATTATAGTTTCTTCACTTGCACCCTGAGCTCTCTCAAACAAATCAGATAGATTGGCGATTCTGATCAAAGGCTTCAAATAAACACTCTCTAGTGAGTTAACTATTTAATAGCCCTTGTAAAACATAACTGCACCCTCTATCAAAAGTGTTTGATCTTTCAAGGTAAGAAGTTCGTTAATTTGAGACATGTCATCGTATACTGCGTTTAGAAATTCTGAAGCATCCATTAACAGCTTTTCAGAGAGGTTTATAGTGAGGGAAGGCAATTAGGAAGACAATTAATTCAAGGGATTCATCAAAATATATGGTAGTGCAAGCGGGGTCACACTCAAGTTACTTCCAGCGAAAGCTTGATCACTTTAGCCTATATTAGATCCTACTGCAAGAATTTAAACTTAATAGAAGAGTGTAATGAAGATTTGGCTTAGTCTAGCATTTATTTTTATCAGTTCATCTCTTTAATCATTGGGCTTTAAATCTAAAATGTCAAAGAATTGAGGTTTTAAGAGCTAGAATAGTTAGTGTTTGGCTTCAGTTGCTGCACTTTTGACAATGTTATCAGGTACAGTAAATGGCAAGATAATAACTATCAACAAATTTTCTTCTTCAATTGAAGCAAATGAAGCTTTATATAAGCTATCTTGCTAACCAGAATAGAAGCCATTGTTGCTTTGGTTAAAATTTTGGTTTTCATAAATCTTATCTACTTAAATGACAGGTCGTACTTTCACATTATTTATCATGGCTTCTTGAGATTATTACTACTTATTGACG
Organism: Oxytricha trifallax; assembly: GCA_000711775.1. Taxonomy (NCBI): domain Eukaryota; phylum Ciliophora; class Spirotrichea; order Sporadotrichida; family Oxytrichidae; genus Oxytricha; species Oxytricha trifallax. The sequence continues at coordinate 28,717 of ARYC01001237.1, read as the reverse complement.
TTGTTCTTTAACAGTGACTATGGTTATGATTGTCTATAATAGTGGTAAATCTAAATTTGAAAAATTTTACATTGAGAAAGAATAGATGAAAGCTTCTTCACCTAATACACTTTTAGACACGCTTGAACATGTCAAGAAAATACCCTTAAGCTTTTGAAATTTTTGAACTTTCTATGATGCTGGAAAGGAGTATATCAACTGTAAGTAAAGTATTTATAATCAAACAAATTTTATAGTTTAAGAAAATCATTAACTTACAGATTCCTAACCCTCGTCCTTATTTGTGTGTAACAATAGACATGCAAAATCAAAATTATTGAAATTTTTAGTTTTTAGAGAGCCAAGATGCTCACTTTACTTTGCTGCCATGATTTAAAATATTAAATTGTTTTAATCTTTTAAATTATTTTAGGTTGCATCTTTAAGCATAGTAATTCTATTAAAATAACTATTTTCTTTCATACCACCAAATATATTAGGAATTAAGGTGTAAATAATTATATATAAATAGCAATTTAATATGTTAAAATTTTAGCCATTCAATAAGTTTGGTAACTTCATCAAAAGAAATCCAAAAATTTCCACTTTTGCAGGAATTTACTTCTCAATTTTGATTTATGCAAAACTAAATTAGAAAACTAAGCTAGAGCTTTTCTTTAACTAAAATTCTGAGGTAGCAAAGAAATTAATTTCAAATTCATATTTGAATAATATGGTAAGTATAGTTAAGAGGAGTTTTATATCAGAATTGGGCGGAATAAGTATACGATCAAAATGAAAATAAAAAAAAATGAATTTATTATTGTAAAATAGATTCTAAAATGCGAAATCAGTTAAATAAATTTAGAGTCAAATTAGATTTTACAGTAAAAAACTGATTATAGTGAACAACTTCTTGACTTCATTTAATAGAATATTTAAATTATGTGAACTTTCAATTTGCCATGCTTTGCTTCCTGGATAGATCAACTAAACTTAATTTGACCTCTCAAAATCTAATAAATTGTTTAATCCAATTAAAATTGAGTAATCTCAATCCATGATTCAGATAAATCGTGCTAAAGTAGAGTCCTTCAAATTTTTAATTTTCTATCAAATGAACTCAATATCGTTTAATTACTCTGCTTTAACTGCCGATAACTTACCATAATTTAAATTTAATATTAACTAATTTAGCTATTCCGAATGTTCTCCTGCAGTAATATTTCTTATAGCATTTTGTCCCTAGCTTTTTACTCCAATCACGTCACTAATAAACAGTTATGGGGCCACTGATGGGAAATTACACTAAGAAATATATTTCTATTCTATTTAAAAGAGAGATTTTTCCTTTTCAAGATGGTGGTCATATAGCTATTGATTGGGTTAATGATATTCCTTAAGATTTGAGTGAAATGGCTGTTGAATAAAGTGATCCAAATACTAATAATTCCTTTGATAAAAGACCTATAGTCCTTGTACTCCCTGGTCTCACTAGTAATAACAATGAAATATACATGTAAAATATATTGAAAGAAGCTAGCAAACATGGATACTAAGCTGTTGTTATAAACTATAGAGGTGGCTCTAATTTAGAGTTAAAAGTAAATTTTAACATTTAAATTTTATTCCATATTTTAGAGCCCAAAAATGTACTGTGCAGCAAGTACAGGGGATATACGGGAACCTCTAGATTATATTTACAAAAAATATTGCTGTGATTTGACAGGCAAAAATTTTAGGAAAATATTTCTGATTGGGAACTCAATGGGAGGAAATATAGTTGCCAATTATTTGGGCGAAGAAGGTGAAATATAACAGAAATATAATGAAGACTTAAAAATTAATACTTAAGGGCAAAACTAAAAATATGAAATAAAGATTTCAGGAGCTTGCTGCGTTTAGCCTCCTATGCGTATGTGGGAAACCAAAACTTCAGTTTAGAACTCTTTTTTTGGCATCTACAACTAAGCGATAGGATCCAATGTGAAGAGAAAAATTACAAAATACGTTGATATCTTGCATAATGAGTATCTAATTGCTAATCAAATTGACTTGACGAAAATATTGGAAAAGATAAAAACTCTCACAGACTTTGATTTACACATCACAAGTAAGGTTTTTGGATATAAAACTGGGGAAGAATATTGTGATAAAGCATCTTGTGTACATCTTATTCCTAAAATTTCAGTTCCAACTTTTATTTTGATGTCTAAGGACGATCCTATTGTTGGAGAAAGATCTATTGACTATGAGGGCTGTTAGGGAAACAATAACATTATCTTGGGTGTTACAGAGCACGGTGGTCACATGGGTTACTTCGATAGTTTTTATAGCACTTAATAATGGTTCGTGAAGCCTATCTTTGAATTTCTTAATGCTCTTAAAGAGTGAAACTTAAAACTGTTCATAGAAAATTACCTTATTTATTATTTTATTGTAATCGTATTTTTTTATTGTGTTTTAATTCGTAAACTTCGCATTTTTTATTATTAAAGATAAATATTGAGGAAAAAAGATAAATCAAATGCAATCAATAGGTAAACTTATTTTATTTGAAAAATTTCAACGTTTATTTACATGCCAAATACAATTTATTAAATAATTCTAATTAGTTTTGATGTGGGTATTTTAAGAAATATGTTTCTCATCAATTGTTTCATATTTAATTTTCAAATATATGTATATATTATAATAACCATTAATAATATAAATTAAAATGCTGAAACTATAGCCACTCAGTAAACTAGGCCTTTTAGTAAAACGAAATCCAAAAACTTCATCTTTTGCAGGAATATACTTCCTAATTTTGATTTATGCAAAACTTAATTAGAAAACTAAGCTTGAGCTTTTCTATACTAAAAACTCAGAACTAGCTAAGAAAGTGCTTTCAAATTCTTATTTAAATGATATGGTAAGATTTATTTTCCAATTAATTTGAGATGAAATTTGTACAGCGATATATTATACATGAGAATGTATAACTAATTTAATTTTCTATATAGCATTTTGTACCTAGTTTCTTTCTATAATCATGCCACTAGTAAACTGTTATGAGCCCTATTATGGGAAGTTTTGTCAAATATTTCAATGCTATTCTATTTAAAAGAGAGATTTTCACTTTTAATGATGGTGGGCATACAGCTATTGATTGGGAAAATGATATACCTTTAGATTTGAGTGAAATAGCTGTTGATTAGAACGATATAAATAATTATATAATAATTGATAAAAGACCTATAGTCATCGTATTGCCAGGTCTTACAAGTAATAACAATGAAATATACGTTTAGAATTTATTAATTGAAGCCAAGAAACATGGATATTAAGCTGTTGTAGTAAACTATAGAGGTGCTTCTGATCTCGAGTTAAAAGTAACTTCTATTTAAAACTTAATTATACTTTAGAGCCCTAAAATGTACTGTGCAGCAAGTACAGGAGATATTAGGGAACCTTTGGACTATATTTACTAGAAATATTGCTGTGATAAGACAGGTTAAAATTTCAGGAAATTATTTCTGATTGGAAATTCAATGGGAGCGAATATAGTAGCTAATTATTTGGGCGAAGAGGGAGAAATTTAAGAGCAATTTTTACAAAACTTTGATACAAATTCTAATGAACAATAATAATATGAATATAAGATTTCAGGAGCTTGCTGCGTTTAGCCTCCTATGCGTATGTGGGAAACATAAAACTAAGTTAAGAATTCTTATTACGGCATATACAACTAAATTATAGGATCTAACTTGAAGAGGAAAATTTCAAAATACACAGACATCTTGCATAGTGAGTACCTCATTACCAATTAAATTGACTTACATGAAACATTAAAAATGATAAATTCTCTCACAGACTACGATCATCATTTAACAAGCAAAGTGTTTGGTTATGAAACTTTAGAAAATTACTGTGATAAAGCATCTAGCGTGCATCGCATACCTAAAATTTCAGTTCCAACATTTATTTTGATGGCTAAAGACGATCCTATTGTTGGAGAAAAGACTATAGCCTATGAAAGTTGTTAAGCAAACTAGAATATTATATTAGGTGTTACTGAGTACGGAGGCCATTTGGGCTATTTTGAGAATATTTCGAGCACATAATAGTGGTTCGTGAAACCTGTCTTTGAATTTCTTAATGCTATTAAAGAATGATATATATTCCTATTAACTTGATCTTTGACTTTGTAAAATAAATTTTTTATAAATAATTGGATTGATTTTAAGTTTTGAAATTCTTTATATTCAAAATAATATTAAATATAAATATTAAGACAAAAATAGATATAATGCAAATCAATGTCACTGCAATTTCAAAATAAACAATTTTATTCGCTTGTATTAACTAGAAATATTAAAGGAATAATATATATATAATTAATTTTATACAAACTAGAAATGCTAAATATACAATTAGTCAATAAACTTAGCATGTTTTTAAGAAGATATCCTAAAATCACAGCTTTTGCAGCCATTTACATTTTAATCTTGCTCTATGCTAAACTTCGTCAAAAAACTAAACTTCAACTATATTTTATGCAAAACTCTGAGTTAGCCAAGAAAGTTCTTTCAAAATCTCATTTAAATAGTATGGTAAGATTATATAAATTATTTTAGATCATTTCTACATAATATATAATCTATATTTACTTTAAAGTATATTATTATCATTAAATATTGAACAATTAAACATGTTTTTAAAATTACTCTTTCTTATAGCACTTCATTCCAAGCTTCTTCCTGCCTTCATGCCATTAGTAAACTGCAATGAACCCTCTCATGGGAAATGTCTTAAAATATCGCAATCCAATAAATTTCAAAAGAGAGATTTTTGATTTTCATGATGGTGGCCATACAGCTATTGATTGGGTAGATCATATACCAATCGATTTAAGATAAATAATCTGTGAATAAAATGAATCTAAAACATAAAATATGTTTGATAGAACACCCATAGTTATCGTATTGCCAGGATTATCTAGCAATAACAACGAAGTATATGTGCTAAATTTATTGATTGAAGCAAAGAAACATGGATTCTAGGCTGTTGTAGTAAATTATAGAGGTGCATCTAATCTAGATTTGAAAGTAAATAGTAGAATTAATGCTTAACTATATTTTTTAGAGTCCAAAATTGTATTGTGCAGCCAGTACAGATGACTTAAGAGAACCTTTGAATTACATCTATAAGAAATACTGTTGTGATAAGTCAGGTTAAAGATTTAGAAATTTATATGTAATTGGAAGTTCAATGGGAGCAAACATAGTTGCCAATTATTTGGGCGAAGAAGCAGAAATATAAGAGTAGTCTTAAATGAACTTTGGGATGAACTCTTTCCAACCTAAATAAAAGTATGATCTCAAAGTTTCAGGTGCTTGCTGCGTTTAGCCCCCTATGCGTATGTGGGAAACCGGAAGCTCCATATAAAAATCCTTTTTCGGCATGTATGATAAAGTAATTGGAGCAAATTTGAAAAAGAAAGTTTCATAATACGCAGATATTCTCCATAATGAATATTTCACTAATCATAAAGTAGATTTTAAGGAATCTTTGAAAGTAATAAGAACAGTTTCAGATTATGACCATCATGTTACAAGCAAAGTATTTGGATATGAAACTAGAGAAAATTACTATGATAAGGCATCTAGTGTTCATCGCATCCCCAAAATATCAGTCCCAACCTTTATATTGATGGCTAAAGATGATCCGATAATTGGAGAGAAAACAATTGATTATGAAATTTGTCAGAAAAATAAGAATATTATTCTGGGTGTTACTGAATACGGAGGTCATTTAGGCTATTTCGAACATGTTTACAGCACCTAGCAATGGTTCGTTAGACCTGTATTTGAATTTCTCAATTCAATTAAAGAATGATTTATTTTAATACAATTTATTTTGATTCACTATATAAATGTCATTTTAGATTGTCTATAATTTTATCCTCTATAAATTTTCAGAATAAATTTGTAATTAGTTGAATTAAATGTTAGTTATTTTTTCACTCATAAATTAAGTTTCTCTTTTAGTGTCTTTATGCATAACTTCTTTCTTTATTTTTCAGCTTTATCAGTACTTTTAAATTTCTTAATAATCTTATATGCCTAATATTATTCGAACTTATATTTAATTAAAAATGATAATTTATTGAAAATTCATTAGTTTATTGGTTCTATAACAATAATAAGACTTCTGTGCCTCAGAGTAATCCTTGACTCTTTCATATAAATCACCTATTTCAATCAATATTCTGACTCGCTCAAATATCATTTAATCTTCACTACCAAGCACTTATAAGTGTTATTCAAGTGTTTTAAAAGCTTCTTCGTAATTAAGAAGCTTTTCAAGTATTGAGCTTTTCCAGATAAACTTAATATTATATAAAAGAAATAAATTTTATAGTATAAACTTTGCACAAGAAGGTTTATAAAAATCGACTAGGAGGGAATTTGTCTGATCAGATGAATCATATTTTTATAGATCTATTATTTAATCTATATAATTTAGAACTTTGTTGTGCTGCTCTAACTTCTCAAAATTCTTAGCTATTTCTAAGGAGTTTAATCAATATATAAGTTTTATAATATATTTTTATGTATTTTAATTCTATAATTTATTCCCTTTTATTTTAGAATAGATTAGTATTTCAACTCTCTTATCATTAGCATTGAAATATCTATCTCTCAACTTAATTTTACCTGGTAGATTTAGTCTCCTACTTCTTAACCCCAAAACCCCTTAACCCTCTAATTATTAAACAGGTAAATATCCAAGTTTAATCTACTTCATCAGTCCTCTTAGAATACTTATTGATTCTTGATACTAACCCATTTCAAAATAAACATCCGCTATGTCTATTTAGAGATCTCTAATTAAAAGTGAAAAATCATATTTGTGCTACTTGTGCAGCTTGTTCAATATAAAGATTTTTTAGAGACTGAGCTCAAGAGTCTCTAAGTATTTTGAATGTATATGCTCATAAAAATAGATTAAAGAGAGCAAGTGATAGGATTAAATTTGGATCTCTAAAACTTTGGAGTCCTGCCAATCTAAAAATTCACATTCACGGAGACATTAATGATTGATTTAAAATGAAATTAAGGAAATTATAATGTTTTAGGAAATTAAATTAAACTAACTATATTGCAAAGCTAATATTGCTTCTTAATGCTATTAAATTTCAAGTAGAATATTTCCTCTTAATTATAGAATTTCACATTGTCGTAACTTTATCATTTTTTCTACATTAATTTTTTCTTAATTTTCAGATAAATTCGATTATCTTGAATAAGATATACGCTAATCCTTTTCCATTTTAGGATTGTCAGAATTATCCTCCAAAAATATTTATTGCTAATTATGAGTGTCGAACACGCTTTACCCGTCAACTATACTGAGGTTGCTACAGTTTTCATTTTCATCGCAAAGTAATGATTAAATATATCTTTGAGAATATTCTAGTTTTAGTTTTGCTTCATCAAAATTCTTAATGTTTAAAAATGCCATGCTTTAGTAAAAGTAAAAACTACAGAGCTACCATACATCTTAATCTGTTATAATATTGTGATCAGGAGATTGGTTGATACTAGAGTATTCTATATTAATTGGAATTTGGTTCTTAATAAGGTAAATTTTGATAAATATCAAATTATCTGTTAAAGTCTCTAAAAATTACCAAGCTTCTATTGTGACTAATTTCTCAATAATCTTGAAAAAGTATATATTTTTGCTCAAATCAATATGATTCTCATCTTGTATTGGTTGTTAGTTATGAAAGTTATCAGTCAAAATTTCTTCTTCTATTCTAAAAAGTGACTGAAAGTCATATATAAAATCTACATAGTGCTCTTCACTATAGAAATATTAATTTTCCTTCAAAATTTTGACTCTTAAATTTGTAATCTAGATGATTTCGTTATATATCAAATCAGCATCACCACCAAGGCCTTGGCGTAACAAACAATCAGCTTATTTGAAGTAATTTTATAAAACTTCTAGAGATAAATCTAGATAGAGATCTTTTAACAGGAAGAGTTATTTTTGATAGTACTTTAATGAGTCAGCAAATTTTAGATTTATAACTTTTAGTAAAAATATATGTATAATAAATTTAGACGTAAGCTTGTATGTTTCAGCTATCATCTCAAGAATATCAATCATATTAAATTTATTAGTGCATAAATCCTTGGCTTTATTTAGTTCCTCAAAAACAGTAGACTATTAATATCCCATTTAATAGGCTCTCTTTGCTTTGATATATTGCAATCTACCAACCCAATAAGCATTAAGTGCAGGGATATCTTATAACTTCTAATCCTTTATTTATTAAGATATAACAGTAGCATTTTGGGATATGTTAGGTCTTGCTTATGGTTGGTTTTAACTCTGAAACTCTTAAAAGATTTCATTCTAGAGATGAAAAAGGATTTAATCGACTTATGGATATTCTTGACGACGAAAAATTTGCTCTAGATCTAAAATTTTCATAATCAAACTCAAAGATGATGATTTGAATCTTTATTCTAATCTTTTAATTATTGTAGTTTACAGTTTAAGTAAAGATTGTTAAGATTATTTTCTCTCAAATTATTCTACTAGCTTTATAGTTACTGCGCTGAAATTTTAATATAAAAACTCCTCGAAATTTCTGATTATATCATACAATTTGAAGCTAGATTCTCTTTTCATTAATGTGCTAAATACTTCCATTATAAAATTCGCAATTTCAGGATTGCTAACTCTCTTAATAAGACCCTCATTATTAAATAATTATGAAAGAGCTTGTCTGTCTGCGATAAACAAATCTTATCTAGTATATTCAGCATTAAATTGGTCATCAGAGTCTTTAACTTCGAGGATCTTTGGTAAATTATGCTAATTTAAACCTCTTAATTTGTACAGTTGCTGCTGCTAGTTTATTTAATTTGAAAGAAAGTTGAAATCTGAGTCAGATTAAATTTGAATATTTGATTCAACTCTTTAAAGCAATAGTTCTTACTCGATTTCATTGGGTCTTTTTTGATTTTCAAACTCTGGCTTACTATTGAAATTGCTGCTCTAAAACTAAACTTATTCTTGTTTTTGCTCTTCATTGAGTATAATTGATAAATTGAACCCTGATATTTTAAGTAGAAATTCTTCATTAATGATTAAATTATCTGCATCTATTGCTCCATGATAGATCCCTTTACTTTCTAGTTCAGCTAAAATTTGCAAACTTTGGTAGAGTAGATAAACTAACTTCTATTAAGTGAAGATTTCTTGTTAAGGCACTCGTTTAAGTTTAATTTCAGAGTTAATGTTCAAAGGGTGAGCAGATAGAAAGGATTGTATTGTGTGATTCTATTATAGGGGATATAAGCATAAATATGCTAGGAGACATTTACATGGCTTATCAAGGAAGAAAAATTCATGATTCAGTTATAGACCATGCTTTAAACTTCCTTATAACTAAGTTAAGAACTATAAAAATTTAAAAGTTTCTGTGATAAGGTTTTCAAGTGAATTATTGGCTTATGAGCTTTATTCTGATTTACTTTCTTAACAATAAATCAAATGCCCTAGAAAATACTCTTCTCCAATTGATATTCTATACATTATTTTGTCTCCTAGATTGTTTTGTCCAATAAATTCAACTTTAATCTACTTTTTCTATTAATTATTTCCCAAATTAACATTTAAAAACTTTTCGAGTATTTCTATCAACTTTAATTAACTCAATCTCTAATCGATGTTATTACTTTATGTTTTCATTAAATGTTAATCATATGGTATTATGTGCTACTCTACTTTATACAATTATTGAAATTCAGTTAATTAAGTTTATGGTTGAAACTGTGCATTTTTAGATTTTTATTTCTAGAGACCTCCAAATAACACATTTTTCTATTTCTACTGCTTCTTTCTAATTGAATGTTTTATGATTAATTTCTAATTGAATGTTTTATGATTAAATTAAAGTAATATAAAATTCTTGTTTAATTATAAATAATTAATTGTTTTCTGTTGTGTGATTGAAGCATGTTATACACATTTTCATCTATTATGCTGATTATATCCTAAGAAGACTCATCTCTTAAAACTTTAAGTTTATAAAAATATTAATATTTTTAAGGAGTTATAACTTTCAGTAGTTATTTATTAAGTTGTGTCTTGTTTTCCCCAATAAACATGTAATCTTAGATTTCTAAGATTCTATTCTCTAAATTACTACTCTATTAATTTAAATCTTAATTATTCTGATTGTAAGGTGAATTTTTATACTGCTACTACTGCATATAAGTTTCAGTCTTGTCGCTTCTCTGTAAACTAAGCTTACTATCAGTCTGATATGAATAATTTATCAGGTACTTCTGCTTCTGATTTTATCTTATTGTTGATTATTAATGAGTTCTCTTTAAATTTGAATCAATTTGAGAGTTAGAGACCTACTCAGAGTTTTATATCAACCTTAAAGTGCTGCTATTATTCTCCTACTTCTTGAATACTTGAGATTTAGCATTATTGTTTGAGCTAGGATTGGAAATCTGAGACTTCTAGTTTGAGTCTTCTTCGAGTATGTTGATATTTTTCTTGAAGTTGAGATTTGTAGTAGGATTAGAATTTTTCAATATGAATTGCACTTCGTCTTATCTACCTTCTTCCTGAATATATTACTCATCATGTGATTGGTATTAATCTTCCACTATTCCGCCGATCTGAGTCAGTTCCAATTATCTATCAATTTTTTCATGTTAATAATCTCCAAATTCTATATTATTATTCTCAAATGCTCCCAACTGTATTTTGGTATATTAGCTTTGGAAGTATTGAGGTTTATAGAGCTTAACTACTGACTTTTTTCTTGATTTTTACTGCATTTTGGCAGCAAATTTAACTTCACTAGACTTTACGCTTGAAGTGTTTTGATTCCCCATTTATAATTATCACAATTTATTATTATAGAGGTTTAGAAATTGATTGTACTTTTTTGCAAAAACTTAATTTAATTATAATTAATATCTTTGTTTTATAATTATTATTTACCTTAGCCATTAGACAATTCTGTAAAACCTTTTTAATAGAAATACGAAAATATAAGAATAGGATAGTGATTGAAATGTTATTTGAAAATCTATAAAGAGACCTAAGTAATTTTACTTGTAGTAGTATTTTTAATTATTAATTTCGAAGCATTTTTCTAAATCTTATCTCATCAAATTTATTGATAGGTATAAGACTAGACTGTGCTCACATAATAAATATACTTTTGATATTTTGAATTTAATTAAAAATATTTCCAAAAACTCTAATCTAAATAATCGTTACAAGGTTAGTGAACTCCAAATTCCCTTTCTTACATTATCTTTTCAATTTCTTGTTTCTGCAATTTTATTTATTTTTGCGTTTCTTATCTCTCTTTTTAGTCTAGCTATTATTCGTATTTTTACCCTAATCTGAGATTGATTTACGATTATTTTATATTTTATTCTGTATTTATGATTTGGGGTTACGGTAGTAATATTCGAAGCTTGATATGTAGGATTGTAAGTCATTCTATATGTCATTGTATTTTTTCAACATTTCCTCTGTTTTAGTTCCTTCAATACATAAATCAATAAATTTTAAGTTATAAATCAAAGTAATTGCAATATATGTTATCGTAATTTGACATAAAAAATAAACTCAAGCATTAATAAAATTATGTAAATGAGGAACTTAGACTGGAAAGAATGTGGGAATAAAGTTTTCATGATAGAGGAAGATTGCAGGAGTCTATTATATGCTTTGATATCTTTATCTTCAAAAGTGTTTAATAATCTCTTTGCCATTGGTATTAGTTCTGATACTATTTCCTTGTATCTATCTTTAATATTTCTATAATAATTTAATTCAAGTTTTTAATTAGAATTTTACCACTTTATTTTTGATTTGATTCTTGTATATGAATGATATATAAAAAAATTTAAAAGATCTTACTGAGTGAGTTTAAGAATAGAGATTTTAACATCAATTATGATTTTGGTAAGAATATCATTCATTCCTAGTGCAATTGTTTTATCTTTTTTATTTTCAGATTCATTTTTAACTTTTTCTTATTCGTTTTTATGTTCATTTTCGATTTTCTCGATTCTTTTATTTATTATTTTGTTTAGTTACTAATTCGAAGGTAGAATATCCATAAACCATCTCACTCTCTTGATAAATTTGAGTTATATTATTCTATGATTGATTAAATATAAAAATTTACAGAATAAATATATAGTTTACTATGTCTGAAGGTGGAACTAGTGGCTTTTCTGTGTTTCTCATATTTCTTTGGATCAAAATATTCTTCAGGATTTTGGGATTAAGATTACTGCTAAATCACAAATTCTATTCTCGAGAGGTTTAGCTTTATTATTTTTAGCTCTTATATGCAAGATGTCACTTTATCATGTATATAAATCAAGTAAGTTAAAACATATTCTAAACATTTTACTAATATACATTACGCCCCAGTATTAAATTCCATAAAGTTTTAAATAATACTAATAATTTACATTACAGTTTAATCTCTGGTTTACTCTTTTTAAAAAAAAAAAGATATTAAGGGAGGAAAGGGCATAAAAATAAATCGAATTTATATATTATAAAATTATCAAAGATCAATTTCTTGACTTGACTAAGCATCCCAACCCTAAGCTATTAGATAAGTTGCTTCATAAACTCGCCACATTCCTTCAAGCCTACTTCAGTGCACTCAAACGGCTCTTTCCTATTCAATATCCTCTGCAATATAATTAGGCCCACCTTGCCAAAGTGTTTCTTGACAATATTAAGAATCTAAGTGAAGTAAGCTCTGTAGATTTGGTTGTTGCTCTCTCTTAGGTAAGCATCGTATTCGACATCGTCATTGTCTTCCTCATCGAGATTGTTGCTGCCATCTGAGGATTGTTTGTTTTCTTCTTCGTTGGATTGGGGGTACAGTTCATCAAGCTCACTGAGCACAGAATCGTGATAGCTTTAATCATCATCATCTTCATTTTCATCTACTAAATTATTAGAGAGAGTTAGATCCTCGTCGCTTTCATTAATAAATGGTGTTTGCTTTAATAGAGTATTTCTTATGAAAACTCATGGGGATCATTCTTGACATCTTAATGCTAAATATAAAATTCAAGATTAATCAGTCTATCTCTTAAATCAATGTCGCTTTCTCCGTTGATTTGCTCCTCCTCTTCAACATCAGACCCTATATAATTGTAATATCTCCTCTACATTGGGTTTATTATAAAATTAAAACTATGTCATTTATTCTTCCTAATTCTATTCATTATAGGTATATAAGTTGAGGGTATAATTTATAGCTCCCAAATGAATCCTGGTCTCCTGCGTGTATTTAGCAATGAGGCACTTTCTCTGAAAGTTTACTATCTTCTCAAAGGAATGCTGGAGTTATTACTATCGCTTGAAAAGTAAGCGTCAAAGTTTAAAAGATCTGACATTGGATTGTTGGCTCTAGAGGTTTCTGGGTTTTAAATCAATAATAGAAATGTAGAATTTCATTAAATTCCCTATTATTGTAGTTAAATGCATATATTAAATATACAATAATTATAAATTAAAGTTTTCAAGTGTTGGTCTTGTAGATCTACTGAAAAGCTCAGGATGATTGTTTTGTGCAAGCCAGTGTGGTCTATAAACTGGAATTGAAGTATTTTACACTGTGGTACTGTTATTTTGATTGCTAGTTGTAATGTTGCGGGGATTTGAGGGGTAGCCCATCCAATTTAAGAATGAACTAGGGGAAATTAATTGATCTTACTCGTCTTAAGAGTCATTGTTTAATTGACTTATTCTATCGTTTCACTGAATATTTTTAAAAATTGTAGATAATTTCATAACTATTATTTATGAAATACTCGTTTCTTCTCTAATTATTCAGAATAAGGCCTCTTCTTGAGTATGGTCTGCTGAATCGATCACTTGCAGTATTTAAATCAGCGTTTCTAGTGAGAGTTCTTCTCTATCTATCTCTAATTTGATTTGCAATGCCTGCGTGTAGGTTGGCTCTGGATGCAGTTCTTCTGAGACCAACTAACCCCCCACTCGATCTTCCTATTATTCTTGGTCTTGCTCTTTACGCTGATAGATCATCTGTAGTTTTTTAAATCGTTAAAGCTTAAAAACAAGATTTATTTGGGAAGTAGGACTTATTTAGATTGTCAAATGATTATAAAATTTAGTTCTTGAACTGCTCAACCCTTAGGCTCCAGTATTTCTCAATCCAGAAACTGATAAACCTCTGCTATTGGTGCTCTGCTATCTAGAAAATGTGCTAGAAGACCTTCGCTCGTTTCTAATTTCAATCTGACTGATATGTGGTTCCATGATTATACCTCGCATGCTCTAAGTCGAATGAGGACTTGAAATCTACGATTCTTGATTTAGATTACTTCTTGATTCTGAGGAGGAAGACGACGAAGAGGAAGAGTCTTCCCAGTTGTGGGGATCTAGTTGCTAGATGCGATGATACCTTTATCTTAACTCTCTGATTTCTCTGTCGGCGTTTTCTAATTAGTTTCTAGCTTGACTATATGCTCCAAAGAGTAGTCATAAATTAATTTCGGTATTTTTAAATACAATTGAGAAAATAAAAACTCTGAATAATCCGTTTATATTTTAGAGGATTTCTTCACTGGATCCTTCAAGCTGGTCGTCTAAGTCTTCATCTCTAGCTCTGATAGCTTCCTGTTCATTCCATATTTCCTCTTCATCAAGCTGTGAATCATTCGCATTCATCAGGATGCCTGACCCGAAAGCGCGAGAGTCACGCTGATTCTCCCTATTATTAGAGTCTTGATTTAGTAGATAGTCACTGTCGTCCGAGTCTTCCTCATCCAAATTATTGTTTTCATTTAAAAAGATGGAGTCATCATCATCTTCATCCTCTTCATCTTCCAATTCAGGTACGATGTTCATGAAATCCGATAAATATCTTCTTTGTGATTGAGCTCTCGATGATTATTAAGCTTGATTTGGGGGTGTTTATTCAAATACATATTTATATATTTTTGAATAATGTTTGATAGGAAATACCTTAAAATATTGTCTAAGAAACTCTACCCTTATAATAATTTCTATTCAATCTGGTATCAATAACTCTGGAATCTCGATTGCTATTAGAACTCTCAGCCACCTAATTATTGTTACTATTCGAATTGGAGCTCAGCAAATTGCTATTACTACTTTCAGCATTTTAATTAGAAGTTGATGCATTATTTTAATTGTTATTTCCATTTCTTAATGCATTTCTGAATTGTGAGCTTGACTGACTGAAAATATTGCTTTCTATATTATCGACAACTCTGCCTGGCCCAGTAAATTAAAATTTGATCTATATAATGAGTTTAATGTTTTAATCAGTGATAGATTAATTATAAATAAGTCTGTACTATTCGACCATTAAAATCTACCAGTAGTATTGCTGTTACTGGTAGTATTATTTGTTGCACTGGTCGCTGGAACTTAATTTTATTGAGGTCGCCTGATTTCTCCAATGTTTTCGAAGTGAATGTCCACATCATTCAGGATTCTACTGCTTCTCTAATTATTTTAACCCCATCTATTTATTTGCTCACTCGATGATGAAGATTGTTGTGATGATTTAATATATTATCAACTTAATGCACTTGGTCATTATTAAAACACCAATGCTTATTTATATAAAATGAGCTGCTTTGAATCTGAGATTGAGATTCATCGCTTTCCTCTAGAATGGTATGAAGCTATGACGGTCTAGCTCTCGCTCTACCAGCATTCCTATTTGATCTATTTGCTTAACTTCTTAATCCAGCTAAGATTTCTTAATCTTAATACATTTAATTAACTGTGGTAAACTAATTTCTATCAACAATTCTCCTCATATAATTACAATGTATAATAAGAAATCCACAACTAAAAATGAAATCAATTAGAAATTTTAGAAAATGGAAATTAGACTGAGCAGAAGATGCCGTGTCACTCACTAAAAAGGAAGTTATAAAAAACATATCTAAATTTTTAATTTTATAGGGGTTGCACCTGGTAAGAGTAGTTGTGCGAGCAGCAAAGACTTCGAAGAGCAGCTAAAAATAACGGTAAAGGAATATTCAATTATGCAAATGGTAATATTGAAAAAGGAACATGGAAAAACAATTGAAATTATTTTAGATTTACACTTCGTATATTGGCTTATTGTATTTCATTTATTATTGTTCGAATTCTTATATAATCATCTATTTTTCAAAAAATTTATCACAAATCATCATAACTCCTGATTTATGAATCAGATTACTAATTATCCTAATTCAATCTATCTGGCACTGGATTTACAGGTGTTGCATTATTATTGCTTCTGCTTGAGGTATTTGTGTTTTGATTCTAATTGGAAGCATTTGAAGTGGGACCTGGATAACGGAAAACTGAGAAAGGGCTACTTCCTGTAGTTGCAGTAGATCTATTGAATGGGTTCTAATTCATAATATCAAAAATCCTTTTTTTAAAAAAAGTTATATATTATAGAGAGAGAGAGAGTTTAATTTTTTATTAAAAAAACTAAAGTTTAATTCTCAAAAAGAAAAAATAATGAAATGTTTAGGAGGCTTAAGCATAAATAAAATTATCTTAATTTTAATTCAATTTGTTTAAAATCATTTTATATGATAATTAGTGATGCCATTTACATATAAATCTTCTTAATAATCTTTATGATGGTAAAAAGATATGTTAAAATAAAAAATTAATAAAAATTGTTCCCAATTATTCTTCTAAAAATAAATTAATTAACATAATTTGATATAGAAATATTAAGGATTTAATTACTGCTAGCGAATGGATTGCTATTCGTACTCAATGGCAGAGTATTTGTGTTACTACTGCTTGAATTATTAGTAAATGAAGAATTTAAATTATTTCCTCTAATTAATCCGCTTTCGCTCGGTCTTGAACTACCGTTTCCACTCTGACTATCAATTGGATTCCTAAATGAATTTGTAAAGGGATTAATGCTAGTAGCATTCCATGGACTTGTAGATGAGGAACTTGGGAATGTAAATCGAGGGAAATTATTGGCAGTGGTTGAGGGTGGCCATAATGATAATGATGTGTATGAGTAAGTGTTTGAGTTCCTATTCTAAACTTATGCATTTTACAATTATTCAGTAGAAGTTAAGCTTGATAGACTGTTCAAACTGGGTGTAAAGGGGTTTTAAATTTGTTGGCGGGGTGGGACTACGAGTTCTGGTTTAATTTAAAGAATTTACAATTAATACTACTTACCGAGATATTCTAATTGCAACATCTTAAATTGGTTGCGATTAGGTATTACTAATTCTAGAGCCTGTTGTTTAATCCGATGGTCTTTAGCTGATATAATTCATTATCAAATTCGGTCTTTATATCAATCTACTGGATCTGAATTCACTGTTACTCTACTCTGCAGTATTGTTCCCTGAGCTACTGGACCTCAAATTGGAGTTTCCTGCCGATTAGTTATTGTTATTAGTGCCTTAATTATTTGAGTTTGAGTTGCTCATATTTTACTAATTGATTAATAAAATTGTAATAAATTATTATATAAGTAGGTGGGTATAGTTAGGCTTAAATAACTTTATATAATTATCTAACTATTGAAAATAGTTAGTAAAAGTAAAAATAAAATAAAGGGTTAATTTATAAAAAGGTAAGTTGTTCAGACAACCCCCTATAACAATATACACATTTATTTATTTCAACCCCAGTTAATTTTACGAAGTTTTCTTAAGAGAAAAATAGATTTTGAAAAAAATAGACTATTCTATGTAAATTTATACACATTATATCATTAGATAATTTCAATAGTTTACAATTTTTTTAAAGATATTAAAGCTACTTAAAATCAAAAGTAAGAGTTGAAAGCATTTTAAAATTGAATAATTTTTATATATTTTATGTATTTATTTATTTTTGTATTATCAATTGATATATTTAATGTATAATTAGTGATAACTTGGAGCTCAAAATAGCTGATGTAATTAGAAATGTAAGGGTCATGATCCCACTGGATCAAGCTACTTTAACTCAACTGTCCAAGAATAAGGTAGCTCCTAGGAATCATGTGTTCCAACTACAAGGTGCTGTTAATAGGGTAATTACTGTCACAAATAATGTCGCAATAAACTTAGAATCTATTCATGTTGACAACCCAGCTGCTAAGATTCTCATTATTATCTTTAAGTGTTAAGATGAAAAAAGAAATGTTAATAACACAGAACCAACTAATGAACACAGGAGTACCCATTAACATACCAAATAAGGGTCGGATATAGTGGTACAGAAAAATTACAAAAACGATAGTTAAATAAAATCAAAGTAACTTCCAACTGTTCAAACAATATGAATTGGGAAAACTCATTAATTGTTAATAATAATTGCCACTTGTTTAGAAAATATTTACTATAGATATCAAATTTTTATTTTGTATATTTCTCATATAATTCACAATTCATTATTATTAAAAATGGTGTTCGCGCTATTTCATTTAGATCGAGAATCTTTTTTAAGTAACCTAAATTGATTTGAGAAGCCAAACTAAAGAAATATTCTTAAATACCCTTTATCATGTATTCATTGAGTGACTTAATAGAAATCGATACTTTTATATAATATAAGTAAATAAATTTATTATCTTAAAAAATTTATAATAATCAAAAAGTATAAAAACCAAAATGAAAGTGAAAAATAAATTGAGATAAATAATGAAAAATATAAATAATAATGATAATATTGAGATAATATATAAATATAAAAAAATAAAGCAATAAAGAAAGGATACAAAATAAAGAAATAAAAACCTTCTAATGTAAATACTACCATATGAAATAATAATAAAAAAAGATAGAAAGAAAAAAATAAAATAAAAAAATATAGATATAATTTCATTAATATACGTATCCATATTTGATGCAAATAAAATAAATGAAATGTACAGCTTATAATATAAAATTGGTGAAAACATTTCTCATATCTATGCGCGTTTTGAAGATAAATAAATTCTGATTTTATATTCGTGTTCAGCGAGGTCAAAATGACCAGAATTGATATTTTCGGGAGTTTTTGGGAAATATAAATTGCAAGTTGAGTTTTGCCGGGGAAAGGTTCGGCTCCTGGGCCAAATTTTAAAAATCAAAAAATGGACAAATTGACCCCCCTATAACTTTTGAAAATGACTATATATTTGTTGTTCCAGTGTCACACTCTTGATCAGGAGCCCAAATTTAGTGGATTTGCTTAATTCCAGGTCATCTCATGAATTTCCGTACCCTCTCCCGCTGCCTTGAAAACCCTCAAAATCGATGTTTAACATATTCACTCATCAATTCTTATAATAAAGCTTAATATGGCTGTATCTTTGTTCGTTTTGATGATAAATTAATTCTGATTTTATTTTCGTGTTCAGCGAGGTCTAAATGACTAGAATTGATATTTTCGGGAGTTTTTTGGAAATATAAATTGCAAGTTGAGTTTTGCCGGGGGAAGGTTTGGCTCCTGGGCCAAATTTTTAAAATCAAAAAATGGACAAATTGACCCCCTATAACTTTTGAAAATGACTATATATTTGGTGTTCCGGTGTCACACTCTTGTTCAGGAGCCCAACTTTAGTGGATTTGCTTAATTCCAGTCATCTCATGAATTTCCGTGACCCTCTCCCGCTGCCATGAAAACCCTAAAAATCGATGTTTAACACACTCACTCATCAATTTCTATAATAAAACTTAGTATGTCTGTATCTTTGCGCGCTTTGAAGATAAATTAATTCTGATTTTATATTCGTGTTCAGCGAGGTCAAAATGACCAGAATTGATATTTTCGGGAGTTTTTGGGAAATAAAAATTGCAAGTTGAGTTTTGCCGGGGAAAGGTTCGGCTCCTGGGCCAAATTTTAAAAATCAAAAACTGGACAAATTGACCCCCCTATAACTTCTGAAAATGACTTTATATTTGGTGTTCCAGTGTCACACTCTTGTTCAGGAGCCCAGATTTAGTGGATTTGCTTAATTCCAGGTCATCTCATGAATTTCCGTGACCCTCTCCCGCTGCCATGAAAACCCTAAAAATCGATGTTTAACACACTCACTCATCAATTTCTATGATAAAACTTAGTATGTCTGTATCTTTGCGCGCTTTTAAGATAAATTAATTCTGATTTTATATTCGTGTTCAGCGAGGTCAAAATGACCAGAATTGATATTTTCGGGAGTTTTTGGGAAATATAAATTGCAAGTTGAGTTTTGCCGGGGAAAGGTTCGGCTCCTGGGCCAAATTTTTAAAATCAAAAAATGGACAAATTGACCCCCCTATAACTTTTGAAAATGACTATATATTTGGTGTTCCGGTGTCACACTCTTGATCAGGAGCCCAAATTTAGTGGATTTGCTTAATTCCAGGTCATCTCATGAATTTCCGTGACCCTCTCCCGCTGCCTTGAAAACCCTAAAAATCGATGTTTAACACATTCACTCATCAATTTCTATGATAAAACTTAATATGTCTGTATCTTTGCGCGCTTTGAAGATAAATTAATTCTGATTTTATATTCGTGTTCAGCGAGGTTAAAATGACCAGAATTGATATTTTCGGGAGTTTTTGGGAAATATAAATTGCAAGTTGAGTTTTGCCGGGGAAAGGTTCGGCTCCTGGGCCAAATTTTAAAAATCAAAAACTGGACAAATTGACCTTCCTATAACTTTTGAAAATGACTATATATTTGGTGTTCTAGTGTCATACTCTTGTTCAGGAGCCCAGATTTAGTGGATTTGCTTAATTCCAGGTCATCTCATGAATTTCCGTGACCCTCTCCCGCTGCCTTGAAAACCCTCAAAATCGATGTTTAACACAGTCTCTCATCAATTCCTATAATAAAACTTAATATGGCTGTATCTTTGCGCGCTTTGAAGATAAATTATTCTGATTTTATATTCGTGTTCAGCGAGGTCAAAATGACCAGATTTGATATTTTCGGGAGTTTTTGGGAAATATAAATTGCAAGTTGAGTTTTGCCGGGGAAAGGTTCGGCTCCTGGGCCAAATTTTAAAAATCAAAGAATGGACAAATTGACCCCCCTATAACTTTTGAAAATGACTATATATTTGGTGTTCCAGTGTCACACTCTTGTTCAGGAGCCCAAATTTAGTGGATTTTCTTAATTTCAGGTCATCTCATGAATTTCCGTGACCCTCTCCCGCTGCCTTGAAAACCCTAAAAATTGATGTTTAACACACTCACTCATCAATTTCTATGATAAAACTTAATATGTCTGTATCTTTGCGCGCTTTTAAGATAAATTAATTCTGATTTTATATTCGTGTTCAGCGAGGTCAAAATGACCAGAATTGATATTTTCGGGAGTTTTTGGGAAATATAAATTGCAAGTTGAGTTTTGCCGGGGAAAGGTTCGGCTCCTGGGCCAAATTTTAAAAATCAAAGAATGGACAAATTGACCCCCCTATAACTTTTGAAAATGACTATATATTTGGTGTTCCAGTGTCACACTCTTGTTCAGGAGCCCAAATTTAGTGGATTTGCTTAATTCCAGGTCATCTCATGAATTTCCGTGACCCTCTCCCGCTGCCTTGAAAACCCTCAAAATCGATGTTTAACACACTCACTCATCAATTCCTATAATAAAACTTAATATGGCTTTATCTTTGCGCGCTTTGAAGATAAATTAATTCTGATTTTATATTCGTGTTCAGCGAGGTCAAAATGACCAGAATTGATATTTTCGTGATTTTTTGGGAAATATAAATTGCAAGTTGAGTTTTGCCGGGGAAAGGTTCGGCTCCTGGGCCAAATTTTAAAAATCAAAAAATGGACAAATTGACCCCCCTATAACTTTTGAAAATGACTATATATTTGGTGTTCCGGTGTCACACTCTTGTTCAGGAGCCCAAATTTAGTGGATTTTCTTAATTTCAGGTCATCTCATGAATTTCCGTGACCCTCTCCCGCTGCCTTGAAAACCCTCTAAATTGATGTTTAACACACTCACTCATCAATTTCTATAATAAAATTTAATATGGCTGTATCTTTGCGCGCTTTGAAGATAAATTAATTCTGATTTTATATTCGTGTTCAGCGAGGTCAAAATGAGCAGAATTGATATTTTTGGGAGTTTTTGGGAAATATAAATTGCAAGTTGAGTTTTGCCGGGGAGGGTTCGGCTGCTGGGCCAATTTTTAAAATCAAAAAATGGACAAATTGACCCCCCTATAACTTTTGAAAATGACTATATATTTGGTGTTCCAGTGTCACACTCTTGTTCAGGAGCCCAAGTTTAGTGGATTTGCTTAATTCCAGGTCATCTCATGAATTTCCGTGACCCTCTCCCGCTGCCTTGAAAACCCTCAAAATCGATGTTTAACACACTCACTCATCAATTCCTATAATAAAACTTAAGATGGTTGTATCTTTGCGCGCTTTGAAGATAAATCAATTCTGATTTTATATTCGTGTTCAGCGAGGTCTAAATGACCATAATTGATATTCTCGGGAGTTTTTGGGAAATATAAATTGCAAGTTGAGTTTTGCCGGGGAAAGGTTCAGCTCCTGGGCCAAATTTTAAAAATCTAAAAATGGACAAATTGACCCCCCTATAACTTTTGAAAATGACTATATATCTGGTGTTCCGGTGTCACACTCTTGATCATGAGCCCAAATTTAGTGGATTTTCTTAATTCCAGGTCATCTCATGAATTTCCGTGACCCTCTCCCGCTGCCATGAAAACCCTAAAAATCGATGTTTAACACATTCACTCAACAATTTCTATAATAAAACTTAATATGCCTGTATCTTTGCGCGCTTTGAAGATAAATAAATTCTGATTTTATATACGTGTTCAGCGAGGTCAAAATGACCAGAATTGATATTTTCGGGAGTTTTTGGGAAATATAAATTGCAAGTTGAGTTTTGCCGGGGAAAGGTTCGGCTCCTGGGCCAAATTTTAAAAAGCAAAAAATGGACAAATTGACCCCCCTATAACTTTTGAAAATGACTATATATTTGGTGTTCCAGTGTCACACTCTTGATCAGGAGCCCAAATTTAGTGGATTGTCTTAATTCCAGGTCATCTCATGAATTTCCGTGACCCTCTCCCGCTGCCATGAAAACCCTAAAAATCGATGTTTAACACATTCACTCAACAATTTCTATAATAAAACTTAATATGCCTGTATCTTTGCGCGCTTTGAAGATAAATAAATTCTGATTTTTAGATTCGTGTTCAGCGAGGTCTAAATGACCAGAATTGATATCTTCGGGAGTTTTTGGGAAATATAAATTGCAAGTTGAGTTTTGCCGGGGAGGGTTCGGCTCCTGGGCCAATTTTTAAAATCAAAAAATGGACAAATTGACCCCCCTATAACTTTTGAAAATGACTATATATTTGGTGTTCCAGTGTCACACTCTTGATCAGGAGCCCAAATTTAGTGGATTTTCTTAATTTCAGGTCATCTCATGAATTTCCGTGACCCTCTCCCGCTGCCTTGAAAACCCTAAAAATTGATGTTTAACACAATCACTCATCAATTTCTATAATAAAACTTAATATGGCTGTATCTTTGCGCGCTTTGAAGATAAATTAATTCTGATTTTATATTCGTGTTCAGCGAGGTCAAAATGACCAGAATTGAAATTTTCGGGAGTTTTTGGGAAATATAAATTGCAAGTTGAGTTTTGCCGGGGAAAGGTTCGGCTCCCGGGCCAAATTTTAAAAATCAAAAAATGGACAAATTGACCCCCTTAAAACTTTTGAAAATGACTATATATTTGGTGTTCCAGTGTCACACTCTTGATCAGGAGCCCAAATTTAGTGGGTTTGTTTAATTCCAGGTCATCTCATGAATTTCCGTGACCCTCTCCCGCTGCCTTGAAAACCCTAAAAATCGATGGTTAACACAATCACTCATCAATTTCTATAATAAAACTTAATATGGCTGTATCTTTGCGCGCTTTGAAGATAAATCAATTCTGATTTTATATTCGTGTTCAGCGAGGTCTAATTGACCAGAATTGATATTCTCTGGAGTTTTTGGGAAATATAAATTGCAAGTTGAGTTTTGCCGGGGAAAGGTTCGGCTCCTGGGCCAAATTTTAAAAATCAAAAAATGGACAAATTGACCCCGTATAACTTTTGAAAATTACTATATATCTGGTGCTCCGGTGTCACACTCTTGATCAGGAGCCCAAATTTAGTGGATTTGCTTAATTCCAGGTCATCTCATGAATTTCCTTGACCCTCTCCCGCTGCCTTGAAAACCCTAAAAATTGATGTTTAACACAATCACTCATCAATTTCTATAATAAAACTTAATATGGCTGTATCTTTGCGCGCTTTGAAGATAAATTAATTCTGATTTTATATTCGTGTTCAGCGAGGTCAAAATGACCAGAATTGAAATTTTCGGGAGTTTTTGGGAAATATAAATTGCAAGTTGAGTTTTGCCGGGGAAAGGTTCGGCTCCTGGGCCAAATTTTAAAAATCAAAAAATGGACAAATTGACCCCGTATAACTTTTGAAAATTACTATATATCTGGTGCTCCGGTGTCACACTCTTGATCAGGAGCCCAAATTTAGTGGATTTGCTTAATTCCAGGTCATCTCATGAATTTCCGTGACCCTCTCCCGCTGCCTTGAAAACCCTCAAAATCGATGTTTAACACACTCACTCGTCAATTCCTATAATAAAACTTAATATGGCTGTATCTTTGCGCGCTTTGAAGATAAATTAATTCTGATTTTATATTCGTGTTCAGCGAGGTCAAAATGACCAGAATTGATATTTTCGGGAGTTTTTGGGAAATATAAATTGCAAGTTGAGTTTTGCCGGGGAAAGGTTCGGCTCCTGGGCCAAATTTTAAAAATCAAAAAATGGACAAATTGACCCCGTATAACTTTTGAAAATTACTATATATCTGGTGCTCCGGTGTCACACTCTTGATCAGGAGCCCAAATTTAGTGGATTTGCTTAATTCCAGGTCATCTCATGAATTTCCGTGACCCTCTCCCGCTGCCTTGAAAACCCTCAAAATCGATGTTTAACACACTCACTCATCAATTCCTATAATAAAACTTAATATGGCGGTATCTTTGCGCGCTTTGAAGATAAATTAATTCTGATTTTATATTCGTGTTCAGCGAGGTCAAAATGACCAGAATTGATATTTTCGGGAGTTTTTGGGAAATATAAATTGCAAGTT
Source organism: Oxytricha trifallax (assembly GCA_000711775.1). Taxonomy (NCBI): domain Eukaryota; phylum Ciliophora; class Spirotrichea; order Sporadotrichida; family Oxytrichidae; genus Oxytricha; species Oxytricha trifallax. The sequence goes on along the minus strand of ARYC01001237.1, from coordinate 3,499 downwards.
GAGTTTTGCCGGGGAGGGTTCGGCTCATGGGCCAAATTTTTAAAATCAAAAAATGGACAAATTGACCCCCCTATAACTTTTGAAAATGACTATATATTTGGTGTTCCGGTGTCACACACTTGATCAGGAGCCCAAATTTAGTGGATTTACTTAATTCCAGGTCATCTCATGAATTCCCGTGACCCTCTCCCGCTGCCTTGAAAACCCTAAAAATCGATGTTTAACACATTCACTCATCAATTCCTATAATAAAACTTAATATGGCTGTATCTTTGCGCGCTTTGAAGATAAATTAATTCTGATTTTATATTCGTGTTCAGCGAGGTCTATTTGACCAGAATTGATATTTTCGGGAGTTTTTTGGAAGTATAAATTGTAAGTTGAGTTTTGCCGGGGAAAGGTTCGGCTTCTGGGCCAAATTTTAAAAATCAAAAAATGGACAAATTGACCTCCCTATTACTTTTGAAAATGACTATATATTTGGTGTTCCAGTGTCACACTCTTGTTCATGAGCCCAAAATTAGTGGATTTGCTTAATTCCAGGTCATCTCATGAATTTCCGTGACCCTCTCCCGCTGCCATGAAAACCCTAAAAATCGATGTTTAACACACTCACTCATCAATTTCTATGATAAAACTTAATATGTCTGTATCTTTGCGCGCTTTGAAGATAAATTAATTCTGATTTTATATTCGTGTTCAGCGAGGTCAAAATGACCAGAATTGATATTTTCGGGAGTTTTTAAGAAATAAAAATTGCAAGTTGAGTTTTGCCGGGGAAAGGTTCGGCTCCTGGGCCTAATTTTAAAATTCAAAAACTGGACAAATTGACCCCCTATAACTTTTGAAAATGACTATATATTTGGTGTTCCAGTGTCACACTCTTGTTCAGGAGCCCAAATTTAGTGGATTTGCTTAATTCCAGGTCATCTCATGAATTTCCGTGACCCTCTCCCGCTGCCTTGAAAACCCTAAAAATCGATGTTTAACACACTCACTCATAAATTCCTATAATAAAGCTTCAAATGCCTGTATCTTTGCGCGTTTTGTAGATAAATCAGTTATGATTTTATATTCGTGTTCAGCGAGGTCTAAATGACCAGAATTGATATTTTCGGGAGTTTTTGGGAAAATAAATTGCAAGTTGAGTTTTGCCGGGGAAAGGTTCGGCTCCTGGGCCAAATTTTAAAAATCAAAAAATGGACAAATTGACCCCGTATAACTTTTGAAAATTACTATATATCTGGTGCTCCGGTGTCACACTCTTGATCAGGAGCCCAAATTTAGTGGATTTGCTTAATTCCAGGTCATCTCATGAATTTCCTTGACCCTCTCCCGCTGCCATGAAAACCCTAAAAATCGATGTTTAACACACTCACTCATCAATTTCTATAATAAAACTTAGTATGTCTGTATCTTTGCGCGCTTTGAAGATAAATTAATTCTGATTTTAGATTCGTGTTCAGCGAGGTCTAAATGACCAGAATTGATATCTTCGGGAGTTTTTGGGAAATATAAATTGCAAGTTGAGTTTTGCCGGGGAGGGTTCGGCTCCTGGGCCAATTTTTAAAATCAAAAAATGGACAAATTGACCCCCCTATAACTTTTGAAAATGACTATATATTTGGTGTTCCAGTGTCACACTCTTGTTCAGGAGCCCAAATTTAGTGGATTTGCTTAATTCCAGGTCATCTCATGAATTTCCGTGACCCTCTCCCGCTGCCTTGAAAACCCTCTAAATCGATGTTTAACACACTCACTCATCAATTCCTATAATAAAATTTAATATGACTGTATCTTTGCGCGCTTTGAAGATAAATTAATTCTGATATTATATTCGTGTTCAGCGAGGTCAAAATGACCAGAATTGATATCTTCGGGAGTTTTTGGGAAATATAAATTGCAAGTTGAGTTTTGCCGGGGAGGGTTCGGCTCCTGGGCCAATTTTTAAAATCAAAAAATGGACAAATTGACCCCCCTATAACTTTTGAAAATGACTATATATTTGGTGTTCCAGTGTCACACTCTTGATCAGGAGCCCAAATTTAGTGGATTTGCTTAATTCCAGGTCATCTCATGAATTTCCGTGACCCTCTCCCGCTGCCATGAAAACCCTAAAAATCGATGTTTAACACACTCACTCATCAATTTCTATGATAAAACTTAATATGTCTGTATCTTTGCGCGCTTTGAAGATAAATTAATTCTGATTTTATATTCGTGTTCAGCGAGGTCAAAATGACCAGAATTGATATTTTCGGGAGTTTTTGGGAAATATAAATTGCAAGTTGAGTTTTGCCGGGGAAAGGTTCGGCTCCAGGGCCAAATTTTTAAAATCAAAAAATGGACAAATTGACCCCCCTATAACTTTTGAAAATGACTATATATTTGGTGTTCCGGTGTCACACACTTGATCAGGAGCCCAAATTTAGTGGATTTACTTAATTCCAGGTCATCTCATGAATTCCCGTGACCCTCTCCCGCTGCCTTGAAAACCCTAAAAATCGATGTTTAACACATTCACTCATCAATTTCTATAATAAAACTTAATATGGCTGTATCTTTGCGCGCTTTGAAGATAAATTAATTCTGATTTTAGATTCGTGTTCAGCGAGGTCTAAATGACCAGAATTGATATCTTCGGGAGTTTTTGGGAAATATAAATTGCAAGTTGAGTTTTGCCGGGGAGGGTTCGGCTCCTGGGCAAATTTTAAAAATCAAAAAATGGACAAATTGACCCCCCTATAACTTTTGAAAATGACTATATATTTGGTGTTCCAGTGTCACACTCATGTTCAGGAGCCCAAAATTAGTGGGTTTGCTTAATTCCAGGTCATCTCATGAATTTCCGTGACCCTCTCCCGCTGCCTTGAAAACCCTAAAAATCGATGTTTAACACACTCAACTCATCAATTCCTATAATAAAACTTAATATGGCTGTATCTTTGCCCGCTTTGAAGATAAATTAATTCTGATTTTATATTCGTGTTCAGCGAGGTCAAAATGACCAGAATTGATATTTTCGGGAGTTTTTGGGAAATATAAATTGCAAGTTGAGTTTTGCCGGGGAAAGGTTCGGCTCCTGGGCCAAATTTTAAAAATCAAAGAATGGACAAATTGACCCCCCTATAACTTTTGAAAATGACTATATATTTGGTGTTCCAGTGTCACACTCTTGTTCAGGAGCCCAAATTTAGTGGATTTGCTAATTCCAGGTCATCTCATGAATTTCCGTGACCCTCTCCCGCTGCCTTGAAAACCCTCAAAATCGATGATTAACACACTCACTCATCAATTCCTATAATAAAACTTAATATGGCTGTATCTTTGCGCGCTTTGAAGATAAATAATTTCTGATTTTATATTCGTGTTCAGCGAGGTCAAAATGACCAGAATTGATATTTTCTTGAGTTTTTATGAAATTATAAATTGCAAGTTGAGTTTTTCCGGGGAAAGGTTCGGCTCCAGGGCCAAATTTTGAAAACTCAAAAATGGACAA
>ARYC01001236.1:0-91171 GCA_000711775.1 Oxytricha trifallax | reverse complement strand
GTCTACTTTTATCAATCAAAAACTCAATCAAACTACTGAAAGGGTTTTGGGGTTTTGAATACAAAGCTAGATCCTTTTGCTTAAATATTCCAAAAAAGTGATCATATATTTCTAAGTTTTCACTTAACTTTACCGGGCCAGCTTTTCTTAGCAGTGTTAGCTTAAATGCCAGTACTGCTCTTTATCATACCTGCACCATTTCCTCCCATTGATTTATAGGGACATAAATAAATTTAAAAAAAAAGTTAAAGTTTTCTTGAAATTTAAGCAGATTCAGAATTAAATTCTTTTAGGCTCTCATCCATAAATTTCTTATCCTTGCTTTAGGTAGATGAAGTCTTAGTGCCTGCGCCTTTGAAGAAGCAATCAAGTCTTGCTTGATTAGTCTTTCCAGCAGTAGCCTTAAGCTTTTTAATTCCATTTTCAACCTTAATTTCTTAAAACCCTTTGCTTGTAACAAGGAAGTCCTTGAGACCTTCCTCATCAGGCTTGTTGAACTTAATTATTTTCTCAAGCTCTGCAATATCTGAAATAGCTGATGGTACTTTAAAGAGTTCACGGGCCTCCTTGTAGTAGAATGTCTCAGGAATGGTATACTTCTTCTTCTTCTTTGGATCTATAGTTTATTCCAATAAAACAATTTATATATTAAGGGTCAATAAGAAATGTGATAAACAATGTAATTTGGATCATCGTTCTCTTTCTCAATTCTTGAAATGACATTCTCGATTGTACCGCCTTCTTCTGAAATAAACTTAAATGCCTTGACTGGACCAACTCCTGGAATGTTTGTAGTATAATCGCAACCACAAAGAATACAAAGATCAATGAATTACTCGTGATTTAAGTTGAAGCCTTCCAAAACTTAAGCGAGATCGATTTAAATGATGGGCTCCTTTTTGCTGTTAAAACCTCTTAATAGCACATTATGTAAGTTTTCATAATTTATAAAATGCTAATTTGACATTGGTTCCAAAAGTTAGAGAGTCCATATCCTCGCTAGCAGTAGCATAGGCAAGTCCATGCTTAACGATAATTGCGCATTAAGCTTCAGCTTCACCTGGTGCCTCAACAACTGGAGTACCCATTAATCTGAGAAGCTTCTTAGCATCTTCCATCATCTCTGGAGTCACTCTAATTGATCTGCCAGCCATACGTTTGGCGCCTTCCAAATCTCCCGCGTCAATCATAATTTGCTTAGTCTCCTCAGCTTTTTCTTTGTTTTCTTTTCTTTAATCGAGGACGTAGCTCTTGAGTTCGGGTGGCTTGCCGTCAAAGACCCAGATTGGCTTCACACCATTCTCCATGAACTGAATGGTACGATGGAAAAGTCCGACCAGATGGCCAGTCAAATTTCCTTCGGAATCGCGCATTTCTGAAATTCCCATACCTTGTTTCATAGATTAAGTTGCAATCAAGAACTACAATTTATTAAATTTTATATTAATGACGAATTTAAAGAGAATCACGAAAAAACGTTTAAAACGTTATAGTAGATAGCCATAGATGCATCACAAGCTACAGTCTTGCCTGTTAACAAATCCAAATTGATAGTTTTAACAGCTTTAGGGGCTTTCTCTTATAATTTAATTTTATATATTTTAATAACTTGCAATTCAAAATCAAAATACAATCTAAATATTATAGTGTGAATTTAAATATAATATTTGACTATTATAGATAAGAGTCATAAGTTTGTGAATTCCCATATTTGTTGATGTTTTCAAAGTTTATATTGGTTTCTGATTAGAAATTTAAAGGTTTATATTTAAATTATAAATAAATCTAATACTGTCTTCAATTTACTGCTAAAAAGTACAAAATACTATACTACTCAATTTTTAAAAGATTAATTTCTACTATTATCAATTACGCTCTAATATTTATATATTTGAATATTTTTCGCAAATCTTAAACTTTAAAGTTGTAAGATTTTACAGATAAAAATATAAAAATAAAAATATTGAATTATATAGATTCTATAATAGTCTTGATATATATTTTCTATTACCTTGCCTAGAATCACTACTCTAGTTTAGAAATTTTTTAATAAATTAAATAATTTTTGAGGAAATTTTAAATATAGGAGAGTTTTATTGGAGCTTTAATTTAAATTAAATCTTAAAATGAAAAAATTATAAATTTTTAAATACTTTAGTACAGTATTAATAACATTATTGCTAATTAAAAATCACATTGATTAATATGCAATAATTTTTATGTATTTTTTTATTAAGAATATTGTGATTAAGATTGGAGGGATTTGTTCGACTGCTGGTGCTGCTGCCTCCTCCAGTTATTGTATTATTCAAGTTCTTTTCATGAGTTTCGCAACTCTCAATCAAAGAATGCCACTTTTTACACTTCGCACATTAATCGTACTTAGTTTTCAGTAAATTTAATATCTATTTTAAATGGGAATGGTTTCTTAACAATACTTATTATTTATATTTCAGTTTTCAGTCTTTGCTCATGAAACTGCTTGGCTTGACTTTCGAAGAAATCCTCATTTTAGTAACTTGCTTCTTAGATTTTCCTATTTTGAAAATATTTATATAAAATAATAAATTTACTTACAATTCGAAGTCAGTCTCTGACATCTGTAAATTGCTAGCATTAAAATCCATCAATATCTTTATTGAAATCTCTAATTTATTATAAATATACATTTTATTAATAAAAATCGGATAAAATATATATGTTTTTATAAGCACTGTTTTTTATAATGCAAGTAAGGATTTATAAAATTATTTGAATTTAAATATACAAACAAATAATTAAATAAAAAGTCTCTTAGATTTAAAAATGGTAAAGCATCTCACTCCCGAACTCATCACATAAAAGTGTCAAATTTCAAATTTAGCTTCAATTAAAAATTTAGGGTGATATTTTTTAATTTATCTATATAATACATGATTTACTTATACTTTGACAAACTGATTTATATATTATATAAAAATGTGAAATAGATTCTAGGTTAATTATGAAAGGACCATTAATTTTTATGAATTAAAAATTTGAATTTTTATGGAGCAGACTTGAATGATATATCATTGCTAAAAGAAATGCCAAATATAGAAATATGTTCTCTGTCTTTAAATAAAATAACTACTCTTAAGGATTTTGCAACACTTAAAAAAATGAGTGAGCTTTACTTAAGAAAAAATCTCATCTCTGATTTTATAAAATTTAAAGTAATTTTTTAAGATTAGCTCTTTGTAGGAATAAAAATTATTGTATATGCTCATGTGATTATGGTATAATTAAAATTATGTATTAATTGTTTTTATTGATTTAATGGAAGTGAAGTATTTGAATCTTTGCAGCAGCTTGAGAGTACTTTGGCTCTCAGAGAACCCCGTGTCTCAACACCCATTGTATAGAAAATTCGTAATTAAAATGATTCCAAACTTGACAAAGCTTGACGATTCAAATATCTCGCAGGAAGAGAGACAAGAAGCTTTAAAACTAAATGTTAATTTTTAATGCTCTAAAGCTAAAGATTACAGATTAGGAGATTATCAATTAAAACCCCAGTCATGTAGTTCAAGAAAGTGATTACTATCAAAGATAGGCTTCTCACAGCAGTCAGCAGCAATTGTAGTAATAGCAAATGAACATAGTTTCACCAATGGAAAGACCCAAGACAACTTAGTAAAACAGAGGCAGAAGTCCAGCTGCTGGGGGTGGTCTCGGGCCTTTTGGATAAAATCCCTAAACACAGCAGTAGCAAATTACATCAATATAACAACCATAAGTTTCAAGCAATCATATGTCTAGTATAAATTATCTTTTAAAAAGAACTAAAATTCATTTAATTAATTCAAATTAAAAAAACTTTTGTAATTATGAATATGTCAAATGGACCTATTGCATAAAATAACTAAGGACCACGAAATGAGAACATTTTATGCGCAGTTTTAGCATTGCTGAAAGAACTTGATGAAAATGGTTTGGAGTTGGTCAAGAGAGACATAGATAAAAAGATTCAACTAAAAAAGTAGCAATGAAATACACTATCATTTATAATATACTTAAATACTTCAAACCTATAATTACTAAATTTATTTAATGTTTATATTTTTGAACATATTCTTATGAATTCAAGAGTAACGATCTCTTTATAACTCTTACTATGGATATATTACATTATTTTGGAGGAATCTGATGCAATGATTGTGAAATGAAACATATATATTTGCAAAAAACAATGTTATGAAAGATTTGACTTTGTTTTCTTAAATATAATCAATTGACTCTTGGTCCTCTTTCCTCATCACTCTCATGGCGAGTGTGCCCTTCTTCCAACAAATTATCTGTTAATCCTTCTTATTTTATAATTCACTCTTCATACAAATATTTAGTTAATATGTGTGCACTATTAATAATAAATAGATTTATTCTTTTTTGGCTGAGTGAAGTTTATTGCCAGTAGTTGTCTTGGATTTGACAGAGGAATTAAGTGAAGATTTATCATCAGGTTTAGGTTTCAATGTTCCATTTTTGCCGTGAATGCCTCCTGTGATTCTGAATGTTTTATAAGCTTTTGCGACAAAGAACAAAGCACATCCATAGTCTTTTAATCTCAACTATTAATATGTTTATAGATGTAGTATTTATTAGAATGAAGGAAAAAATAATTAAATGATTAATACATAGTAAACCAAATTAAGGATGTAGAACAAGAGGTTTAAGTCATTGTGTGAGAATAAGTTAAAGAAACCGTATGCAATTCCCATGAATAAAGTAACTATGTAAATTACAGTCTGGTATTCTTTCAGGGTTAGATATGCAGAGTAGGTCCATGCAGCGTATAATATTTCTTGGATCATAGAGTAAAATCCAATTGCTTTAAACTCATTCTAAACATGTTATCAAATATAACGATAAAACCCCATATACCCTTGACTGAAACTTAAAAATAAAATTGCAGTCAGAGATGCCATGAAAAAGACTATGTGAAAAATGCAGCATATTTTCAAAATGTTTCTCAAGCGGTCACCCTCCTCAGTATCTGCATACTTAGGCTGATTAGGGTACAAGCGAAAGAAGATGCGCTATCCGATATTCATTTTATTTACTTGCTGCTGTTCAGATTAAAATTATAATTATTAAATGTGAAATTAATATAATCATCATTTAGTCTTAATCAAAGTTTTACAATTATAATTCAAACATTAAGTAGCTTGAGAAGATTAAGCAAATGATCAAAATAACCATAACTTTAGTATTCTTTTGTGTGCGAGTCATTGCATGAAGTTCTGATGATTTTGCTTGAATTGATAGTTGAGGGGTCTTCTGAAGAGCATCACGAAGGGTTCTGGCTTGAAGATCAAGTAGTGCTCCCATCCAGTTGACATCTGTAAGCCAAGCGTTCTCCATTCATCCTCAGTCAAAAGCACATCTCTCTTCATAATAAAACTAAATCAAAAGCATTTTTCATGGGGAGGAACAAATTGAAAACAAACTTCCTAAATTTGGTTAGGTCCCTATATTTTGATAAAATTTACTCTTCAAATTAGCAAAAGCATTTTCTGGGAGAGTGACATGGCGGTATTCATAGGTATCATCATTATACTTTTCGCTATACTCGATTTGTTCTGAAAAGTGATATCCCATATCTCAAAAACTATAAAGCATGATTTAATTCTCATTAGTTCAGATGTATGAAAGAATGTATCTCATTCCAAAAATCATAGGTTTTACTTACAAATTGCAAAGTGTAGTTTTGGTTTTGAAAGTTAAATTATTGATTGTAAAGTAATTAATTATAAAAGTTAAGGGTGATTTATATAAATAATGCTTTAAAGCGAAATTGTTTTATTATATTTTTAAGTTTTAATTAGATTCAGTAAAATTAAATCAATTTAATGGCAGATCTCAATAACAGTCTGGAAGTCAAACCTGATCATCCGTAATCTATATAAAATTTTATATAAAAATCAAATATATTTAAAATTCGTTTATAAAGTTATATCAATTTTGTGAATAAACTTTCGCGAAGGACACCTAACAATACACTTAGCAAGATAGAAATTTTACATCCTCCTCATAAAGAAACATATTGGATTAAAAACAAAATAGGCTATCAGGGCATATGGTAAATTAATCAGAAAATGGAAATAATGATTTCATTTTGCCAGAAATTTCTAGTAAAAATGGTGGTAGTCTCAGTATTTAAGAACTTGCTGTTCAGGATTCACATAAAATACATAAATATGAGTGAAATATAGCATAAACGCATTAAATATACAAGTGAAATAATATATGAATTTTAATGATTAGAAGTAGAGATATCACTCGAACAGTTTGATAGGTGCAGGAAATCAAGTAATAAATGGTAAATCAGGGTTTAAGGGAGCTGGAAATGGAACATTAAGTAAAAGTTAAAGTAAATCTAAAATAGGCTCTACTATTCATTTATAGAAAGTCTTAAATTTTCTTAATAAATTTTAAGATTACTTTAAATTGAAGTTAATGGTGGGATGGGAATGTTAGCAAATACAGCTAGCAACTTGAATTTATTTAACGCTTAGAAGACTAGATAGAAGTAAGTAACTTGAACTAAAATATGATTTCAGTAATCTACATTGACTTTATTCTTAAAAGTTTTTAACATAATTTTCACAATATAGAATGGAGAAAGACGCTCAGTTATTAGCAAACAGAATAGCTTTATTAAAACAGGAGGAAATGCGAACTTGGAGAAAAATAGAGGAGACCAAAAAGAGGACTACTGATATCTTGGTACTTAAGTAAAAGAACTTTGAACGTCTTAGTTAGGTAAGTTCATACTATAAAAAAGTCTATTCTTTTTAAAGATTTCAGATATCACTTATAAATACTTGAACATTTATTAAATTTACTTTAGCATAATTAACAAAACATAAATGAAGAAAACAGTCTCAAGGGAAACTAATAGTAGACATATGAAGTCGCAAAAAAGAGGCAAGAAGATCGTAAGAAATTAGAGACAGATAATAATAATAATAATAATAATAATATGATCACATTGAGGCCTCTAGGGACCCCCGATCTAAAATATGTTTAATATATATAAAGGTCAAGCCTTTTCAATTAATTCCCAGATATTCTGTCTCATGATCTTTTGGGTTCTTTTTAGATTGATTCTGATCTCTTTCATTTCTTTCTCTATTTCGGTCGTTGTGTCAGGGTTGGGATCAAGCCTACCTCTCTCTTGAATGAAGGCAATGATTTTTGTTACCATTTTGGAAAGTTAAAATCTGAGTTCAGTTATGTCAATGTTTATGTGTGGCAAGTGTTTCCAGTTTGCTTCAAAATCGTTAGAGCATTTACATTTGATTGGTTTGCCAAAAGCCTTAGGTTGGTTCTGGATCATTACTACTAGAGAATTTGGTAGATACTTAGTCATCATTTTTGCTCTGAAGTAGATACGTTTCTTCGTGAGTCTAATGGGTCTGTATTGTGCATTGGAGAAAAGTACTAGAGTTTACCAAATGGATTCGTATTTGTTGGTCCAGTCTTCAGAAATATATAAAACGTTTGAGACTTACATTTTATATTTCTCTTATATTGAAGATATGATTAATAGATCCGATAGGAAAGGAGAGTTGTTAAAAAGTTTTAATCTGTTAGGGTAAAAGACTCTTAAAAACGAGTCTCCTCTTTAGATAAAGGCTGCTGCTCCTTTTTTGTATAGTTCTATCATTTCTTTTATATGGGTTTGTTGTGCTGATGCTAGTATTGGTGATAGTTTTGTTTAAACTCTGGAGAAGATGTATTATTGGTAGATTCTTTAGTAGAGATAGTCATCTCCTTTGAATCTATTTAGGTAGGAAGTTTTTTGTTCACTGTGTACATCTTGTATTACTTCTTCAAAGATCTTAATGGGGTTTTGACTTATGTTAAGTCCTAGATATCTGAACTTCTTTTTGTATTAAGATATGTTAGCAAAGTCGAATTTTTGTGCACTAATATCTACGCACTTATCATCATTGATGATCAGGCCATAGTCTTTGAAGTGTTCTCTGATCTTTTGTTTGAGATCGTCAACATTGTCTCCAGGGTCAAATTTAAAAGCTATGTCATCAGCATATACTTTTATTTTCTTTCTTATCTTATACTTGTATCTTATTTCGAAGGACCTTATAGCGTTGTCTAGTAGTAAAACAAAAAAGAGTGGTGAAGTTTTTCCCCCTTGGGGTACTCCTCTGCTGATTGAGATCTTAGTGTTTTACCAGTGTAAGAAGTATGGTTGTATAAGATGTGTGGCTGTTATAAGCATTTTGTCCCATATGTCAACCTCATCGTCGGTATGTGTATGACCTAAGAATTCTGGTCTGACTACCTCAGAATTCTGGTCAGATTTCTGATCTATTTTTGTCGTGACGTATTTGGTACTACCTATGTCAGGTGTGTGAGGTTCTGGTTCTAAGGCTTTTTGGAGTACGGGTCATCTTCAACTTATTTGAATTGGTCGAAGTCATCTTCAAATGCTTCATATTCAAGGTCCCAGATGTCGACTCCCTCACTTTAAGAATCTAAGAAGATATCAAACTCGGGTATGTTATAATATTAAGCACCCTTCATGACAGCTGCTAAGGCGGCCATGTGTGACATCGTTTTTCTTTAGATTTCTTATTTAATAATAGAGACAGATATTTACATGATGAAACGGGAGCAGGCCATAAAGATTAAAAAATTGACTAAGAAGAACGAAAAGAAGCGAGATAAGTTTCTGTCGAGGGTTTAATCAGAGAACTAATTGCGAGGTCAGATCATTAAGCAAAGTGAGTAATATGCAAGACTAAAGCGTGAGGCTTAAGAACGCAAGCATATGAACGAGATCAAGGAGTTCTATGATACTAGAGTTCATAAGGAAGAGAAGGTCATTACTAAGAAAGAGAGGGAGCTGTTATAAATGGAGATGCTTGAGATGGAGCTTATCAAAAATTTGTAGGGTACTTAGAATTTACAGAAAACTGCATATGGTGATTTAGAAAAGGCTTTGATGATGCAGACTGTCAAAACTGGAGATGATAGCTTGGCATAATAATTCTAACTTGGAGACTATCTCACCTCGTAATAAGCAGATCAAGTCGCAAAAAAGAAGAAGAAGCGTAGAGCTCAAAGCTAAGTGAAAAAGGATTTCGAACTTTGAAAGAGATTTAAATATTAAGATTACTATAATAAAGTTTATTGCCCAGGTTTTAATTTTAATCTATCAAAGAGTAACTAGTTAAATTAAATATTACCACATATTATATACCAAATTATAATTAATTAAATATGTCACTTTCCAAAATTTTAGTCGGAGGTCTAGGTATTGCTGCATGTACGTAACATTTTTCAAAATTTGCCCTTAAAATCCTTGTTTTAAATTGATCTAACAATGTTCTATACTTATAGTGGGTGCAGGAATTTATCTCTTGTCAAGAGACTCAGACGCCTTCAAAATTGATCCCAAGGTCCACACTTTGACAAAATTACATGAAATTCTTGAGGACATCTACCTCGAGTATGCATGCGGCTACGTCTTCTATTACAGCTTGCTTATTGACGCTAAATCTAAGAGCTAACTCACTAGTGAATAAGTAGATAAACTTAAGTAAACTGCTGAGCAATACACAAGCAGCAGAGATTAAATTGTTTGCAAAAATCACGGAATTTCTCATCAAATTCTTGGGGATTACATTAAGCAATATTCAGGAGATAGGTAAGTAAAGTGTGATGTAGAAGAATTTTTCGAGATTTATATAACCCATGAAGCTGTCAGCATTTAAATTTTAATGTTTATAGTAAAGTGAAACAGGTTCAGACATCTATCTAGGATCTATATGATCAAGTATTCGTGAAGTAAGCAGTTAGTGAAATGAAGTACAATGATTTGCCAGAGAACTAAAATTTTATAGTTTTTAATAGAACTTGACTGAAGACGCTTATCTATAATTCATCAGAAAATTATTGGCATGTGTTAGACACGAGGCTTATGGATAAATCCAAAAGTTACTCAGAGATCCAAGCAACAAAAGAGATAGACTTACTGATTAAGAAACTGAGGAATTATTGCAAAAGATTGCCGAGACTTTGGTTTAAATCTACTTTTTATTTTTTTATATAGAGACTTGCCAAGAATCATTCAGAACCAAAATTTTAAATATGAACGGCATTCATAATACAAAAGAATTCAGTAAATTTTAAAGGTATTTTTATTAACTTTGTTTTCTAATATAAATTATATTTAAATTTTTAGTATTTTTTGTTGTTGAAATAATGTAATTATTATCTTATCCATTTAAATTAATAAAAATAAAACCTAAAGAAATGTGATTTTAAGAGCTTTATTTATAGAACTATTATAATTATTTAGAGTAAATTGATAATACATTTAATGTAATTGAAATCACACTTCACATATTAATTATATTTAATAAATAGTTCTAATTTTATTTTGTGGATTCCCTCCTATTTATATATATATATATTTTAATGTAATAAAATAAGGTATTATTTTATTTTAATGCATAAAAGTATTACTAAATCATTACTTCCCTATATAATTTAATCTTTAAATTATAAATTTAGAAACAATATATTTTAATATTACTTTACATGCCATAAAAGAAAAGCCTAAATATTAAAGTAATTATTATATGATGAATAAATCATGTGATTTTATTGAAGCATTTTCTCTAGAATAAAAATTGTTTTTTTTTATAATAACTTCTTTTTTCCAAATGAGACCCTATTTTTTAATTATTACTCATAACAATTAATCTTGCATATAAATATACTCATTAGTTTGAGAGTTTTTTCTATTGAAGTACCTGCAGGCATGCCACCAAAGAGAATCATGCAAAAGGCATATCTTACACATGCTATTAAAGGTGGTATTACAAACAAGAAGTGGCTTGATCAAATTTCACACGAACACAAAGTCCACGCTGATATTATTGTAGAAATACATTTGAATTTGGAAAATTAATTATAGTTAAATAAATATTAATTCAAAATATTGGCGTTAAAGTTGGCCAATTTAAAAGATCTTGGGCTTATTCGATAGAGAATTCAAAATTAGCTGGACTTTATTATTGGCGGTACTATTTTATCTCATCCCTAGAGCGAGATAACTCGACTTTAATTAAACGCATCTAAATTCATTAAATTATACACTCACATTAAAGTCGAGTTATCTCGCTCTAGGGATGCGATAAAATAGTACCGCCAATAATAAAGTCCAGCTAATTTTGAATTCTCTATCGAATAAGCCCAAGATCGTTTAAATTGGCCAACTTTAACTGCCAAGATTTTGAATTAATATTTATTTAACTATAATTAATTTTCCAAATTCAAATGTATTTCTACAATATTGTCAAAATTATATAATTTAACGTCATTTATTAATAATAATAATATATATAATAATAATTAATCGTCATCGGGGGCTCAAGGCCCCCCGGATGAATATATACGTTATATATATATAAGGGACGAGCCCTTTTAAGTTATATGAGTCTCAACCTTGGTTGAGACTATGAAGAGTTGGCTTAGGCACAATGACTCTATTTAAGTAGTGAGTTTCAAGAGTTCTCCTGACGAACCTTGTTAGTTCACTACGGTCTCCTATGAAAAACCCCTTGTCGATTATCTCATTCGTTGTGTGGAACACTAGCTGGAACAGGTGCTTTGTATTGAATTGCTGGAACATATGGTTACCTACATATCTGATTAGAGCTGTGGTGAGCTCAAATCCTCTTCTGTCGTAGATGACTTTTGTTTCCATGTCGTACTGTGCTTGTAGTTCTAAACTTAAGAGATAATTATTATTATTATTATTTATTTAATTGGTAATAAGTTTAAGTCTTTATTGAGAGGTTGGATCCACTTATTTTTCCTATTTAATACTAATAATTAAGCTTTGTATGGGGTTTTTATACTACCTATGTGATCAGTGAATTCTTTTAAGGAACTATAAGATGGAAATATACCACTCTATTTGTTTTTATAGTTCCTTTGTCTCCTCTTTAGTCGATGTTTAATAAAGTAGGAGAGTGTATGTTTCTTCTTCAAGTGGATTCATAGTTGAGGTATGTCGCTGCTTTGGTTAAATAATTAACCATGGGACTATATCTCTAGGAATCACTGATTTGGATCCAATTATGGTTGACAAAAATTATTATTAAAATCTTGATTTCTTTAATTTAATAACTTTCTGTCGGTACTCTGGTTCGAAGTCGTATTTGATCATGACGTATTTGCTAAGGTCCATAATATGGTCCTATTTAGTATAGTAGCTCTTTGGTTGAGTGTCACAATCTTCGATTCTTGTGTTTGAATATCTGTACTTTATCATTCCAGGGTTTTACATCAGGTATGTATCATTATTGGAATGGTAGTATTCTTTTTTTCTAGGTGCGTATAGCTTACCTAGTTTCTTACTTCCTCTATCGGTTCTGAAATAAGTTTTGAATGTTGACATTGAGGTTTGTTTGTCTAATGGATCAGGAGAGAGAAGGCTTTACAAGGGAATGTATGGGACTTAAGTAGTCTCTAGTTTTTTGAATTTTATAATTTCTTTTTCCTCTTGTGTTTTCTCTGAGTCTAGTGACTTCAGTTCCTATGGTATGATCCTCTTAATGGCTTATGGTAAGTGGTCAAAGATGTCATCGAAGTTGTCTAGGTCCTCTTCACTTTCTATGTTCTGGTCCGAAATCTGGTCAGAATCTGATGAGATAGAAGGGTATCTAGTAGTAGAATTGAACACGTGTTTTTTGCCTTATTAGATATCAATGTCTGAGTCTGATTCTGGGTCATTCTCTAGAAGAAGTCGGGACAACGCGGAGATTGCGTTTTTGATGAATCCTATTTCTTAATTCACAGATAAGACTCTTTTGCCCCTTAGTCTTTCGTTAGAATTAAGAAATTCGTTTGTGTCTTCATCACTGAACTGCGGTTTTTGATACCTTAGAACTAACTACTTGCTCACCGTCTTTTTATTGACGTGAACGGTTTGTTCTTTTCCTTACAGTTATAATTTAATAATGTCATTTATTAATAAAAATCACAAAATTTTCAATAGACTATTTATTGAAAATTATGAAATTTGCAATAAATTACCCAAGCCACTAAAATGTGTCGTTTTAAGCTAAAACTAAACAAAATAAAAAAGTTTTAAAAAAATTTTATTCATTGATTATTCTATGTCTTTTAAATTCTATAGATTAGAGAATATGGTAAATTTGGCGAAACTCTGAAGATATAAATAAATAATATAGATTATGATATTTCCTATGTTTTTATGCAATTTTTTCTCTATAATATTGACAAGCTCTCCAAGGGCGAGAAAGTCGAAGGCATTGAAGAAGATCCTTTGACCTCAAACGTGGAAAATTACGATCAAAGCGTAATTCCAGGTACTCTCTTGAAGGAGACTGGAATTGACGGCAGTGAGATAGTTACCTTACAACCTTCAACCAAGGGCATCGACCACGCAGAAGCTTTGTTACAAAAGCACAAGACCAAGAGAGCAGGACTCGACGAAGAACAAGAGCAAGTTGCATCTCAAGTTGTAGAAGAAGAAAAGAAGGAAGTCGAAGAGATTAAAGTTGAAGAGGAGGAAGTTAAGCAAGCCACTCTACCATCTGAAGACATCACTTCTATTAATAACATCGTAGATAATGACGTTAATGCTCATGTTGCTTCAACCACTCAAGTTGAAGAGGTGAAGCAAGAGCAGAATAAGGTTGAAGAGCAAGCCTAATCCACTCAACCAAACCAGGATCTCGTTAATGTTCAAATCGTTGATCCAGTGGAAGTGAAGGTAGAGGCTCAACCAACTGAAGTCAAGACAGACGTTCACGACGAAGAGCAACCAGCCGAATGAATTTGATTTTAATATATAAAACATTAAAATAAATCCATATTATATGTAATAAATCTAAAAACCTATATACAAGTAATTTTTGTATGCAATTTTATTTAATTTCATTAGGAATTTGATTTTAACTGAAATTCCTGTATTCTGTGATATTTTGATTGTTATAAAGCAGTGTTAAATTACAGAATATATTCGAATTAATCTGACTTAAATATCAGACAATCTAGAAGTTAATTTTTCAGCTAAATTTGTTATCAATAATTGATATAAAATTATGCTATATTGAGAGATTGGCTTTTCTAGTGTTAAATCTGATTTTTATCTATTTAAACAATTACAAAATTTTAAATATAAATTTATATGTTATCTTCTTTGTATATAATATAAAAAAAGGTTTATTAATATTTAATTTAAATATTATCTTTTACTATCATTTGCTAAAAGAATTATAAATATCAAAGATCCAAAAATATAATAATTTATATTACAAGATTAAGAAGTTATCAATACAATTAATTACAAAAAGATTTGCAGTTAAAAATAGTATAAATATGGGTAAAATGGGTATATTATGCAAAGCAGGAAAAGTGAGATTATAAGCAAAAAGAGATTTTGATGCTAAACAATAAAATCAACTAAAAAATAGACATTAAAAATAAAAATTGGGAAGAGCTGATATTATATTATGCACATGCATAAAATTATAATTTTATATTTGTACATATTTAAATAAGCTAAAAGAAGGCAATAGTATTGCAAATATCTCAGAAAATAATAACTTTTAGAGCAATTTAAGGCTAAATTAAGATAGAGCAAGAGTTAAAATCAAATGAAAGATACAAGTAGTGATTAAAATCTATGCAAAATAGAATATATAAAATATGATTAATAAGAGTTAAGGCAGCTTAATTCAAAGTGTTAAGAAGTGAATTAAACAAGAGAAATTTCTAAAAATGCCAATTTATTGGAATAGGTGCAAAAATAGAGAGTAAAAGAGGATATAATAACTAAATAATTTAATAAGTTTAAAGTTGCAACAAGCAGCAATAATCAGAATAATCCGTCAAAAAGATATACATGCTTATGAACTTAAATACTTTTACTATTATTCTAAATTTATAAGATTTAAAATAAAATATTCCTTATGATTCTATTATAAAAGTGACAGAATTTTGCGAATATTTAAGAAATAATGTATATCAGGAGTATTGTAATATTTTTCATTTGAACTAATTATCTTCCTCGATAATTATACCATTATCCTAATATGTAACAGTAGTTTTTCTCTGAGATGTAAGAGTATTTATAGGTAGTTGAGGTGACTTAATTCTATCTTAAAAGTTTTAGAATTTCGGAAGTTTTTCTTTGTTCTCAATTATTTCTTTTGCTTGATTCGATACCTCATCTTTTATAATAAAATTTAGATAGATAATATAAGGAGTATTATTAAATCAAATTGAGAATAAAATAATTAAGTTATCTTGCATTGCCATCATGTGTCCAAACCCAAAATCATTGACTGGAAGAATTTAGCTTTACCCTCTGTTATGTTAAAACCCAAGCTGCCTATTTCTGGCAGTATTCGTCATTGGAGTGCTCTCTCCACTATTAGCAGCAGAATGTGATACTCCCATAGCATTTAAAGATTATGCGTTTCCATGACTAGCGTTAGGTTTACGGTTATTGCCTAACTTCTGAGTGATGTAACTTTTAATTCCTTCACTTGGATTTAACTGTGTGGTTTAAGGCTAGAGAGAGGTAAATCTACGTTTTAAGACTTCGTACTGCTCAATTTGTTTGTTTAATGTGGTGATTTGCTCCTAAAGTTAAAAATAATTGATTACCATTTTTTTAAAACTAAGTTTCTTCTGGGTCTTAATCATCTTCTTTTCTTTCTCCATTAACTTATCAATCTTTTTTTCTTTCCTTCTAAGCTCATTAACGATTTCATCAGTCAACTGTGCTGATGTAAATTTCTCTAAATTTCTAGCATTTAATTAGCCGCTTGCTAATCCTTGAGAGTGTTTTGGACTCACATTTTCTCTATATAAGCTTTTCTTGCTTTCATTGTTTCCCGCTGATTTAAGAGCAAGTTTTATGTCTTCATCTCTATCAGATTACTTTGACATTTTGGAGACAGTGTCTTGATCTTCTAACTTTAGGAATTCATTATCGTCCTTATTTGACAAGGGATTTTCGTTTGAACTTTGATCTAGATTATTTTCTTACATTCCAGGTAGTTAGAGAGCAGTTGATGATTTCTACATTAAATTAGCTTTATTTTGTAGGGCTAATGAGTTCTTTGAAGGGTTTTGAGTTATCATCCCTGCTGGTTAATCTAAACCTGTTTTAATATTAAACTCTTCAAAAATTTCTCTAAACTTTGAATACCTAGGAGTGAGTTCTGTAAAAGATGAGGCCCCTCTGATAGCGAGTTTGTGATTCTAATTTTGAATATCCTTTAACTAAATTTCTACAGTCTCTAGCTTTATTTTGGTATTATTTAAAAGTATAAGAGTAGTTTCTAAATGTTTGCATTTCTCCTTCAACATAAATTCCATGTCATCCCTTCGCTTTTCAGCTTCTTAGAACTTCTTAGATAGATCTTAATTTTACTCTAGAAGTTTTAGTCTTTACTCATTCATTGATTTGTAATCTTTTCTTAACCTTTAGTTTGAAGACAGCAATTCTTCAATTTCTATTTGTGACTCTGACAACTTATAATAATTTCAAATATTAAATTTATAAAGTTTTGAGCAATTTATAAATTGGAAAATATTCTTATCTTTATGCAGCTCAGCATTCTACTATTCAAATATGCTATTTTAACAATTTAATAACTAAAGTTTTTTGAATATGGATAAAGTAATTAAAAGTAAAATTCAAGATTCCAAGTAATTTATAGTAATTGCAATAATAGTATTATATTCCGTCATTATTCTTTCGTTTTTAAGTCATTTGGTCTGGGCCCTCTCTTTTGATTGGCACAAGGACAGCATTAACAACACGGAGTATTGCATGCCCAAAGAAAAGCCTGTGTTGATTTCATATAAACATTCAATTTAGTTTTTGCTTTTTAATCTCCAGTGTACTTTTGCATGTGCAATTCTTCATAGTCTCTCTTAAATTTGACCGGCAATTTACCAGTTATTACAAAATTATTGACTAACATAATTCCGTCATTTGAACCCAGAGATATTTAGTATATGCCGTCAAATCTCTCTGGTATTTATTTCAGATTTGCCCTTTAAACTTCTATAGGCTCATCAGTAGATAGAGCCCTTATATTTTTAGCGCAAATTTCTGAGCATATTTTAAGCGGAAATACAGTTTTCTCCTCATTAACTGATGTCTAAGCAGCATCACCAAAACAGAAAATATTTTGGAAGGTCTTTTGTTAGAGCATGAATCGAGACTCTTCTCTTGAATCATCTAATTCTTGAAGTGATCTTATTGAAGTTGACTTTTACTGTTAAGTCAACGTGTCATCCTTAATTAAAGGATTGCGGTTTGTTACTTATAGATAATTATTCACATAGACTCTTCCTTTTTCACTTAAACAGTCGCGCAAATACGGGTTAGCCGATCTAGAAATATAGTCTATGTTATAAAAGGCACCCATGCACATAATTACATGATCAAATTAATGCTCTAATTTAAAATTGTCATCATAAGTAGTATTAAGGTAAACATCAACTTTGTTTTTCACCATAAATTTCATAGCGTAATCTTAAGCTTTAGGAACAAAATGGGGCAGTAAAGTTGGAGCACGACTTACAATTCCTATTCGCTTTTGTGATATATGCGGCTAAGAGATGCCTCCTGCTTAACTTGGTCTAGATTAGTTATTTATGTTTGATACAAGGTCTCCAACTGTTTCAACCCCGACAGGTCCTGCTCCAACAACAAGAATAGATTTTGCCCTCTTAATTGCTTCTTATTCCAGAGCAAGCTTACTCTTACGTTCTTCGATTGAATTAACATCAATGCTTTTAGTGGGGGATTGGTAAGAAGCTCCAGTACAGAGAACTAAGAAATCATAATCTCTAAACTCAAGTTCCTTTGTGTTGCCATTTCTTATAAGAATTTGATTTTGTTCTGGGAAGATTTCTTCTAAGCAACCATGTACAAATTCAGCTCTTTGTGAGTGAGCTTTCATCATCGAAACATAGCTGACAGAAATCTCGTCAAAATGATCGTCATCTACAAATGATCTTGTACCTGTGCAAATATATTCAAAGAAGTCGTTCTTATCAATGATATTTCATACATGAAAATATTAATAGCTTTTTGAATAAAAACCAATCCTTATTATTCCATATTAACCTTATTAACGATTTATAAAACTTTGATTATAGTTACTTCATGAGTATCCCAAAGTTACTCAGCAAGTGAAAGACCTGCAAATGAACATCCAATTATTATAACTCTTTTATCAGTCATTACAGTGTTTGATTTCATACACGATGCACCCATTTTTATTATTTTCTCTTTTTTTGTCAAATATTTATTGATGGTAACAAAGAATCTCTTTCTATATTATTAATTTAAATTCAAAATATCAACAATCAAATATAGTATTTAAACCTATAAGTATCATAAGTTATTTTGGAAATCTAAATAAGTTTTTAAGATTATTTTTTTAAATCTTAATAATCAATATATATAATATTTTTTAAGAACATTGAAAATGAAATTATAAGAGACTAGATTCAGTTTCATAAAGATTTTACTGGTAAATATTTCTCTAAAATAGTTAAGGCATTCTTAATTCTTGTTTATAGAGTTTTCAAATATTATCATTAATAAATGGAAATATGTGGGATAATATGTATACTAATTCTCAGGGTCCACATATATCTTTTCCTAAACAATTTGAAATTAAGCTCCGCTATATAATACTTTGTTAGAATATAAAATAATTATAAAATTAATTCTATATTGATTTCGATTTATTTAAAAAGAATTTTTATAGCTACCCACAATCAGCTACTTAAAATCCCAATATGAGTGTATATGTTCAATAACACATTTAAGTAGATGGCATAAATAATATCGTAAAAATAGAGAATAACTTCAAAGCTCCGGGGTTAGATTCTCTTGAAATGTACACGCTATTGAAAATAGTTAAATAAATTTTTAATTATTACAATATAATTGTTCTCATTATATATACAATTCACTTGTAAATCTAAAAAATTACTATATAAAATAATGAATTAATCTTATAATATTGATAGATATTTAAAACAATCATGTTGGTTTTAGACAAGAAGATAAATGCATTTATTATTCTCTAGACACTCAAACATTAGTCAATAATTGTTTATTTTTATTCAAGTATTTTGATTGATTAATTACATTATAATTAAATAATGGAGGAAAAATACCTAAAATATCAGAAGTACTAGACTTATGGCCCTATTTGATGCTCTACAATTAAACTGTTTAAAGACCAGTCTATGTCAAGCCAGTAACCCCTCAAAACAACGAAACTCATACATCAAATGAAAGTGAATCCAAACAAAATTTAACCCCAAAATAACAAATTCAAGAAAATGACAAAACTTAAGATGATTTTAAACCTGAAATTTCATAAGAAAAATAGAAAACTGTGATATAATAGCGTTTATTATAAGCTGTTTAAGGTTCTAGTAAAATTTAGCTTGAAGAGGTAGAAATGAAAGATTTTCATGAGTATTTATTCTCAAAGCCACTTGGAACTAAAATCCCAACTAGAACTTGCTTAAAATTGTACTTTGATACGGAGAGTACAGAATTAAGAGACATTGTGACATTTGAAAATTACAAAGACATTTATAGACCTACTATTTATCATTTAATTGAACCGTTAAAGGAGGGTAAGCTCAATTATTTAATCTATCTCAAACTGAAAAGTGATTTATAATAAGTTAAAATTTTTGAAATTTTAAATTGGAATTCAATATGATAGTATATATTAATCTTAATTTATAGTTAAATTGGAGAAAGATGATTTGAAATTTCAAGGCATAGAGTGTAGTGAAGCATCTGAAGAATTATAAACAAAAGTTGAATCATATCTTCAAAAGTTTATTGGGAGTAATGACAATTTATAATTATGCTTTTAAATAAAAAATTTAAATAACCCAAACAGTTTTTAAAAGTCATTAATTGTGAATGAAGGATATTTTTGTAGTAGATTCATAATGTTTTATTAATCAATTCGCACAATTTAAAAGATGATTTTAGTCAAAATAAAGGAAATTATTTAAAATTGATAATCGTTAGAATTAACAAATTCGAATAATAATAAATTTTTTCAGAATGTACTAATTTGTATTTGACTTGTTTAAATTTAATTTCTACTTAAAATATGTTGTTTTTAAAATATAAATTGTGTATGCTTAAATAATGATTACCCTAATAAATATGAACATCAGCGGACAATCATTCAGCCAAAACATCAGCAGTGACTTACCATCAACAAATCTCTTAGACAACTTGACAAATAATCCTCAATACAACTAAGAGATAGAAAATTACATTTCAAGCCTCTAGCATTAACAGTAGCAGTTTATGAATTAAGGAGTTGACTCATAAAACATCTCAAATGGAAACCATTAAATCATTGATCACTAAAATCTGAATGGTTCAAAGGTCTCTTTAGTATCTCACAGTTCTTAACTCTAAAGTTAACCAATTCCTACTAACACTAAAAATCAAAAAAGTACTAGCAATCTTGGGAAATATTCAAATTATTAAAATACTATAACTTCTTCAGGTAAAGGGTTTAAGAGCCAAAATACTTCAAAATTTCTGTCTCACAATATCTCTTAACCAAATGTCGAATAAGAATACCAAAATTAAGAATAGCAGTCAATCAAGGAGACAAACCACATTCTCAAACTTAACGATGCTATAACAAGGAATAAAATTCGCAAAACTGAGAGGGACTGCGATTAGCTTAAACTTGAACAATAAAAAGTTCAAAAAGTTATCTCTAAAGTAGAGAAACAGCATAACACGGATTAATAGTATTTGATAAAACAAAAAGAGTTGGAAGCTCGATATGAATTGGACTTTGCTCTGCTTAAAATGAAGCAAAACATTTAGAATGAAAGCTAAAACAAAAATGGCTCTCAAAAGGCTAATAACTAGGGTCAACACAGCTAAATGACTACAGATGCTTCAAAAGATATTAGACAGAAACTTCTACAAGAAAATTAGAATCTTTAAAAGCTATAGGAGCAGATGTAGCATTCACAGTTTGATTCTTAGTAATGCCTGTACCAATTAGCTAATATAGAAAATTTGCTGAATCAATCAACTTCATAATAGAGTTAAACTCTTGGTCATGAGCATCATCATATTTAGGCATATGGAACTGAATCTGTAAATAGTGAGACATTGAACTAAGTAATTATTGAAGTTATGGATGTTTATGAGAAAAGTATTAAGAGGAAAAATGGTGAGATAGATATGATTAAAAGCTGCCTGGTAAAAGAGAAACAGAAACTAATCTTTAACTTAGATTTAAATTTATTTATGATTTCATTTTGATTTTTATCTAATATTTAGAAACTAATCGATGAAAAAGAAAATGTTATGTAGCAAGTACAGTTGCTCAGACAAAAAAGAGTCGGGCAGTAAAAACAGCTTTGCGATTTACAAAAGAAAAATGAAATAAATCAAAGAGCAACACTTGTTGACTTGCTCATTTCAAACAACTTAACAGTTGATTTAATCTAAAAATAGCAGCAACTTTACGATGTAAGTTGTATAAACTAGAAAGCTCCAAGAATTTAGTAAGATGGAGGATCTGTTGAGAGAAGCAAGACTATAAATTAAGGTTAACTTGATGATAGCAAGCCAGTTTAAACTATATCAATTGATTTAGGTCCAGTCACATAGCAACCCTCTAATGCAGGCTAATCTAAATAGAGTTCAAGGGTTGCTGAAACCAGGAAAGGAAATTTAGGGAAATCATTGACTAGTTAAAGATCAAATGCAAATCTTGCTCAAACTAAGTAAAAGAATAAGGAAAACAGTCATAAATCTACTACTAGATATTGAATCAAGTTAATTTAATATATATATTTGCTTTGGAATATTAAGTCATTTTCTTTGTCAAAGAATCAGGAAAATATAAAGGTTAAGAAGTTTAAATAATTGAAACATTTTCACTATTACTTAATCTAAATGACTATAGTTTCTGCTTTTGAAAAGTGTATTATAATCACTTGCTTTAAGTAATAGAAAATGTTCCATTGTTAATATCAATCTTTTTTCATTACAAGAATTTAAAGTTGGTCTGATTCTACTCAAATAATGGGTGGGTTTTGACTTCTTTGAAGTTCATTGAAACTATAGAAAATATTAAGCATTAATTCAAAATGAATAATGTATAAGTTAGGCATCTAAGATAATCATTTGATCTTTGAAATGTTACAAACCCTCAGAATTGGTGGGTTGTTTCAGAAACATAAAAATAATCAAATTTATTGATGTTGCCTATATACTTACGATGGGTAGAATTAATCTCCGTAAAGAGTGACTGAAGTGAGAATTGGCAAAATGGCAATAACTCTTGGAACTGCTCCTCTATAGAGACCTGCGAGACCCTCAACAGCGAACACACCTCTCATTATCTTGAAGGACTGGCCGAAGGTTCCTTGGTTATCCTGTGTTTAAATAAGTACACGGGCTACTTCGAATGGGTGTGACAACAATATGCAATAAAAATTGAATAATAATTCTATGCTCATATTAGAATCATCATTACTTGAATTACATTGATAAGTGAATTTCGATTCAAAATCGTTATTGTTCAATTTTTTAATTTAAGAAAAAGGAAAATAATGCCACCGAGACCGTATAAGATTGAAACAGGTGCCCATTAGAAGCCATTCATTGCAGGTTGGAAACCAGTAATAAGTGCCATATTACGAAGCATAGTTGGAATTAATCCAAGAGTGAATGGTCTCAAGATGTTTCCTCCCTTAATTAAATCCCTCATCATGTTCTCGTAGGATTTTGATTGGACAGTGTTATATGTAGTTTACAAATATTATTAACAATCCAGACACTATATTATACGATTCATTTAAATTTATATAAAAAGTGTTGTGTATGACTTGTCTTCTAACTGCGAGGACACTAATTGGATTTGCGAGAACACCTCCAATCATAGCTCCTGTCATTGATCCACCTTCAATTATGTGAGTGCATTTAGCTACAATTAATCCATATAAAAATGTGGCTCCAAATCCTCTGAACAGGCCATTCATCAATTTAAAAGTAAATATAGCAATCTTAAACTTGCTATACAATTGGTACATTAATTTAATTAATTCCACAGGTTTCCTCTCTCTTGAAGAGATAAAATTTCTCTTGGGATACGTTCAGCACCCTCCTTGGCTAGGGAAGTTTGAAGAATACGGTTGGTCTTTATCACGTCCAAGGGATATGTCAAGTAAGAAAATGCCATCTTTTACTCAAAGCAAATTATATATTATTATAGTTTATTACCAATTTACAATATTTAACAAATTCATTTATATATATATTCGCATTGATTCACAAATACTTCCAATTTCTATAAGAATATTATATTTGTATATTGCTAAGCGATTGAATAAAGGTATTTTTCTTTATGATCATTTTAGTAATTAATTGGCTACAGGTTTTGTGATTTATAAATAATATTAGGTAAATACTAAAAATAATATTGCTTAACAATGATTTTTTATTCAAGAACAAAATTTACTTCAAATAAGTTATTAATTATGAATAATTTCTCAATAAATTTAAATTAATTTAAATATTCTGTTGTTTTTTATTTTTAACTGTAAAGACATTATTTATAGGATAGAAATAATGCTCAACAATCTCATTTTAAGTCTTTAACATATGTTCCTCTAATATGATCTTTATTAAATAATTAATTGAGGAATTTTACAGTAAATATTGGGAGTTGCTTAAAATACTATAAAAATAACAATATTTAAAATTGGATACATATAAAATGTAAATGCTTGTTTCATGAATTCAGAACATATATTATTCTTGTCTTTAAAATTATAAATAGTAAAAAAAAATAAATTCCTAAAAATAAAATTAATCATAAAATGGTTTCTCATTTAAAATATAAATCTACTTAATAAAGATAAATATAATAATAATACATTAATAATCTAAGGAAAAATATAAAATATTTTTAATGATAAAAAAAAGATTACATTAAATATATAATTTTCCACTTTAAATTTACTTAAATATTACCTGAATGAAGAAATCATTTTTATTATGCAATAATAAAAATGAAAACTTCAAAGAGAATCTTGACGGTTGTTTTCCTTGTGATCTTGGTCTCCTGCTACTACGAATTTTCACAAGCTGGTGAGAAGAAAAGCAGAAAGATCAATCACTAAAATTTAGATTCGTCTATTCTAATAAAATTTATTCATTAAATCATTTATTTATACAAAAAATACATCTAATTATATAATTTTCTAAAGTA
The DNA here is from genome assembly GCA_000711775.1 of Oxytricha trifallax. Taxonomy (NCBI): domain Eukaryota; phylum Ciliophora; class Spirotrichea; order Sporadotrichida; family Oxytrichidae; genus Oxytricha; species Oxytricha trifallax. The sequence continues at coordinate 66,812 of ARYC01001236.1, read as the reverse complement.
TAAATGTTTTGGTTATAACCATAATAAAAACTTACGATTTTCAAATACTTTTAGACTTCTTAAGAACTTCTAACCTATTTATAGATATATTGCAGTTATGATATAAATTTGTAATGTAAAGAGCCCCTTCAGTGATTTCATGAACATGATTAAGGGATTCAAATACGATGATGTCGTTGCCTACTTTGCTAATCTCTACTGGGGAATTCTCTCACCCTCAATTGCTGGTCTATTCAGAGCTGCTGGTTAAACTATAGCCATAATTAAGTATTATTTTATAGACTATCGGCTTTATAAACCAGAAAAACAGTTATATTGCATTATCTTAGTGTATCTACCCAAATTTCAATATAAATTCTTTTAAATTAAATAACTGAGTTTACTACATTTACGACTAAGACCCAACTGCCATGGATCTTGAGGACTACAACCCAAGATACTGGTTTGACTTCTTGATGATCCCCACCAGAAAGCAATACACTGACTTCTTCGGATACAGCAGCCACTCAACTGCTGCCTACACCCCAACTGATGTCTGATTATGAGGTTCCCCAGAATGACTAAGAATATTTAGTCATTTTAATAAGAAGTATACCACGGAAACCTAAAATAACTAAAAGATCCTATGAAACTATTTCAAATAATTATTCTCTTTGAAGGAGTCTTTTATTTTATATTGACATGATTTATATATTACTATTTCAAGGTGAACGAGCATCCATTTAAACTAGATATGTAAAGCATATTTTTTAATTCATAGAAACTAGCCACCTTGATAATTTCAGACCATTTAAAATATTTTATACTATTTTCAACAAGATTTACATTAAAATAATTAAGATTATATAGTAAATTAGAAATATTTTAAACCCAATAATTTAGTTAACTTTTCTTAATATAACAATTGAAGTAGTTTTTATAGTAAATTGTCTTCCTTCAAAGCAAGTATCCCAATAAACTTAAATATTAATTCACAAACTTATTTTCTTATTTCGCACTCTAGAATATTTACTCATTAACATTTAAATTGTTCGGTCTATTTATAAATTAGATTTTTTTTCTTTTTTTTATATTCTATCATAGAACTTCGATTATTATATTTAATTTATTTGAGATAAATAATATTATATAAATTTAATAATAAAATAAAATTTAAGAATTTAATTTAGGGACTTAAAGTATATTGGTGACAGCAAAATCCGATTAGTGTCCAAATATAAAATTATGATAGAAAGAAAGTTAGGAGTTATAAAATTATAGAAACAATTTTGAATAGTTAATATGATCTAGTTAGTAGATATATAACAAATTTCAGATTTTAACATCAACTAAGTGATTTAAATTACTACATTCATATTAATTGGTGATGAAATTAAATTTTATTTTTGGTAACTCATTTGACAGGGAACTTATAAAATAATTGATAATAAAAATGCCAGAATAAAAAGAATACATAAGATTTTCAAATTTATATATTATTGATTGAATAAATTATGATTAACTTTAGTGAACTATATTACTGCATCATTGAGATAATTATGGAAAATATAATTTTCACTCAAGTTTATCATTTATTCAATTAAAACAGCCTAATCATCTTCTTTATTATATAACATATCATAAAAATGTTTGAGTTAAATTTCTAGGATAATATTATTTTATTGTATAAAAATTAGGATATATTTCAAAATGATTTCTATGAATTTTTGTTAGTGAAGGAAAATAAAAAGATAATAACTATTATTAATATCTAATTATAAAATCTCTATAATACTAAAGTAAATAAAAGCTGATTAATTCATAAACCTTCCCACTAATTAAACCTACTAAAAAGGGTATTTAATGCTTAGAATTATATGTTTATCATATTACTAAATAAATAAATTTTATCACATAAAAACAAATTTATTTTATGTTCACACAAAAGTTAATTAAATTAATTTAAGTAATAGTTAATTTATGTCAGCATTCTACATTAATTGTTAAGAATACTTGTATTAATAATTCAATTTTGATTACCTCAGAGACCAGCATGTTGCATCGTTCTTATATGGCCATTTTGAGCATCTACTCTGCATTTAACTTATTCTCCAGTTCCTAGTCATTAGGCTGCTTGTTAGTATGAAGCTCAACTATCTCTTATAAATCTAATCAAAAATAACGTAAAACTTTGATAAATATAGGTTACTTTTTATCTTAGTCATTAGTTGGTGCTCCTTTTTGGTTTATTTCTTCATAAATTTGAAGAATTAATGCAAAAGCTTTTCGTAAATTATGTTGTAAGGTGCTGTATTACCTATCTATTATTGCAATTCAGGGTGTTAATCAGAGAGCACTATATATTGTAGATTAAAATTAAGAAAAAAATTGGTTACATTTAAATTAAAAGGCTTCATCTTTTAGGAATTAAGGTAAGTTTTCTATGTTCAAAAGCATGTAAGTTTTCAGAGATTTTTATATATTTATCAGAGAATCTTTGAATGGGTATTGTATGTCATTTCTATAGAATAAAAAGGTTAAATTGTAACACTTTTTAAGTTAAAAAGTTTGCATTGATAATAAAATGAATTTACCAAACTTACTCTACCAATAGCTAAAATATCCTAAATATTAAGACTAAATTGTGATTTAAAGAATCCTCATAATTTTCAATGTCAACTTGATTGTTTTTATCATTAAAACTCTAAGTGCTGCTATGATATTAATTATTTATCTCGTCAATATTTTTAAAGGTACTGACTAATTATTAAATCTTTAATTCCAGAGAATTAATTTATGATTATGTTTTAAATTAATTTGCAGCAAATGACCTTAATAAAACATTCACAAAGTATTTATAATTTATGTTTAAGTAATCCCCTTTTTTTAAATAAAATACAAAAATATAGTTTACTTGTGTGTTTTTTTGAAATTAACTGTCTCTAGCAGTTAAACTTGGCATTATCTAAGATTATGTAAATTTCTGGTTTTTTAGGTAAGTTATGTTTTAGTGATTCTTTTATTAAGTGCTTTCTTACTATAACTGTTGATTTTATCGCAAGATTTATGTTTAGAAAAGTTTTAATTTTTCCTCTTAATTGTTATCAATTTTTATGTCAAGCAACCTCTTCATCCTAAATTATTGATCAACTTGCATTTCTTTATGAAAAAAATTGAAAAAATTATAAGTCTAAAATGAATAGGAATAAACCAAAACAATTTTATTTTTTGCAATAGCTACTTTTGAATATTTCATTATTTCTCCTGACTCACTGCAGATCATCATTAACTGATTTGTTTTATGAAAATTTAGTAATTGGATATACTTTAGATTAAGTGTCAAAAAAAGTTTTAAAATTTGAAGTATCTGACTATTTCCTTAAATTTCCCTTCTAATCATTAGTATGATCTTCAAATGAATTATGATTGTTTATTACTTTATCCTCTTTACTTCCTAAGTTCGTAAAAATTTAAGAACTTTTTAATTGTCTACTCTTATTATTAGTTAAACTATTATTTTAAGTAGTTCTTGCTGAATTCATTTTCAATGTGTCTAAAAATTTATTAGTTGATTTTGGCTTCTTTAAACGCTGTGGAAATGCTGAAATTTAGACAGAATCAATTTAAATGGTTCTTAATTAGTCTAACTTGTTGAGAGAGTGCTTGTTTTATTTATGTGTATTAGGACTCTATTTATTTTAAATTGGGCTTGTGTTACCTGCAGAGTTTACAGCAGTTCGTGAGTTTATTTTCTGCAAAATGCATTCTCGATTCATGTTGATTATCTTCAAACCAGGTTGAGTTTAATTAAAGTCCTATCCTATATTGACAGTTTTAAAAGGGGATCTCGCTGGAGAATTAGTAGTTTCAGTATTAGTAACACTTTACTGCGTTTATTTACCGAAACTTAAGTTATTAATTATTCCAAAGCCATTTTACGTTCTGAATTGATCACTCATCGGATAGTTTTAAGGGGAAGTTGTTATGGATTTCATTTTCTTTTGAGTATTAGTTCTATCATACTTTGGGGTTATAATCAAATGCTTGTTTTAAGGGGTTATTACATCTCTCATGCTCTCAAGTGAAGTTTTACGGGAAGGTCCTGGTCCTTAATAGAAATCTTGAGCTTTTTCTTCTTGTTTAAGAGGCATCACTATGTGAATCTAATTTTTATTTTGAGGTAGATTTTTCATAATTGCTTTAAATTAATATGTAAATATTTTAATTTAATGAAAACAATTATCAACATATTAACCTATCTTAACTTAAAATTCAATGCATTATAGAAATTTTAGTCTTACCTTATTAATTTAGTTAGACATCTTTAGTTCCAATATACTTATTTTTAGGCGAAGTATTTCTATTTGTACGTTAACTTTATACATAAAATTTATTTAATTAATCCTTACCTCTTAAGACTGTAAATGGCTTTGATGGGAACTTCCTTTCCACACTCATAGCACTTTCTGTCAGCATTTTACCTCAGACATTGAGGATGCAAGAGAGATGAACAATTTTCACACATTATAGTCTCGTCATCTGGATTCAGAATCTTGCGGCACAAGCAGGACTACTTGAGTTCTGGAGCATAAGTGCCTTACTGAGTTTGTTTTCCTTTAATTATAATTTGACTCTCTCATTAATGAAGTGAATTAAGCAAAAACAAAACTATCAGTAATATTCTATTAACATTTTCTTAATTTTATATTTACTGTTTTTTTAAGCAATCTAACTAATGAAGTGAATATCTTACCTGCAATAGATGAAGCAGTACTGCTATTAACCCTAGTGAATCTTTACCTGAAAAAGAACACATCCGCATCATCTACAGTTTGATTGGTGAGCGGAGTTTTGATGTGTGAAAGCTCCTTAGCTGGATGTTTAAATCTCTACTTGAAATCTTGTAATCTCAAAACCTCAACTTTTTTGATTGCGTTTTCAACAAATTCCTTGGCTGTCTCATCTGTCCTTATCAACTCAAAAGCGGAATGATACTGCTATCTACCCACTAAAAACATGAATCATTTTAACTTCAATGCATCAGAGATTTGTAAAAAAAAAGATAAAATAGCAACATCACTGAATTTGAGTATAACTTACTGGGTAAATCTTCTGGCATAGCATATATAGTAAAGATCAGAATCTTTTCATCCTATAAAAATAAATTAAATTTATTTGTAAATATACCTTGATCTCATTGATTTTTCCAACTAACTTTTTGTTTCTGTCAATGTTGTAGACAATTACAAACTCTCCAACTTTGAAGTCCATTACAAAATGAAAACAATAAAAAATTGATTAATAATTATAAAATGAATTGTATGTGCTGTCTAAATAACATGTAATCTCATACATAACATAGCTTTTATATATTATATGTTACCACTTTTATTACCAGCTCTCACATCAAATTCATATCTCTATTAGTTAAATCTCATCTATTACTCATCATCATTCATTATCTTTGCTAACTATAAAAATGGCATGATTAACTAGTTCCTTTATATATTTATGTTAGTGTATACAAATAAAAGTACTTGTAACTTACCCTTTTCTCTTCTTGCTGGATGAGCTTAGCCTCGTCTTATAAGTCATATTTTAAGCTTAATTCGTATGCTTTATCTGCCAACCCCTTTATAGTTCTGGATATAATCTATACAAATTGATAATTAGAAACTGAGAATGTATTCTTTAATGTTAAACATAAAAGGATTGATTGGGACCTTACACTGTCGTCATGATTTAGTATAGATGAGGTATTCATGCTATTGTTTCCATTGGAGTTTGCAGTGGTAGGACCAGCAACTGTGTTCATGTTTGTTCTATCGTCGCCCATGTCGAAAAAATTGTTATCCTCTTAATTATCATTATACAACACATTTACTTAAATCCTCATAATTAAACTGATTTATATAATATCATCATAGTTGTTATACTAGTTTTTGTTCATTTGAGATTTCTTAGAGCGAGTTCTGTCATCATTATAAGTTTGATATATGTAGCCAGAGGGCATTACTTTCCCTGCTTTTCCTTGAACATTAACATTTCTAGGACCTGCACTTTTGTAAGGGTTTTATTGCATTTTATTATGGGAATTAATTGAAGGTATTTATATACAAATAATGTTTGAATAAATTATTCTACCCATAGTAGAATTTTATTATGATATTAATTTATTATATTTAATTCAATATTGTAGGAATACATTTGATTTGGGAAAATAAATAATAAATTAATTAATTAAATATTAAATTCGTGGCAGATAACTTTCTGGAAACCTCGACAATATGCTACTTGTTCGATAGAGAATTAAAAATCAGCTGGACTTTACTATTGGCGGTATGCCACTATAGCATCGTAGGAGTAAGATAAATCGATTTTAATTTTGACATTAAAATCAACTAAACAAATCACCAAAAATTAAAATCGATTTATCTTACTCCTACGATGCTATAGTGGCATACCGCCAATAGTAAAGTCCAGCTTATTTTTAAATTCTCTATCGAACAAGTAGCATATTGTCGAGGTTTCCAGAAAGTTATCTGCCACGAATTTAATATTTAATTAATTAATTTATTATTTATTTTCCCAAATCAAATGTATTCCTACAATAGTAGTTTAATGTTAATGAAATTTACTATCAAAGCTATCAATTAATTATACAATTATTTCAAAATCAAATATCAATTCCTCTCATTGTAGTACACTCCTCAATACAACTTCTTCAATGATTTTCTTATTGTTACTTTTCAATGCTACTTCCTTTAATTTTAAAGTCATTTATTTATGATGATAAATTCTGAATTATTTATGTGTTTATTGTAATAAATAATAAATTAATAATTTTGAGAATGATTTTCTGCTGATGTTTCTCATAGAGTCCACTCATGTCCTAAACTTTCTTGACAAGATCATCTCTAGTTAGAATATTTGCCTTCAGATGACCATTAAGTCTGTCCAGGAACTTCTAAGTGAGGGATTTCATAGACCATCTTGAGTTCAAATCATCAAGCAACTCTCTGTGCTCTGCTAAGAATGAGGCTGGGTAATATTTTATATTAAAGGTAATTAATATAGAAATAACTTTAAATATGTGTAAACTTAAGAAACTACTCTAGGTTCAAGAGTTTAAGCATCTTCTGATTGCTTTAAATCCTCAGTTTAGTTTTAAGTGGATGAATCCTTTTAGCGGTTAATCTAAGCTTAGCCCACAGAATCAGCAGATTCAGCCTAATCTTATGCAGTTTTAACGCTATCCTAGACTAAGTTAGAAGATGGTGCTGCTTACTAGATACTACCCATTGATTGTAGATTTTATTGTAAGGATCCACTTACTTCCTCTTAGCTAATTACTTTTCTTTCATCAACGTTTAACTAAAGTATCTCACTGCCCTTATTTAATTCAAATTAAACTGTGATTTAAAGAATCATAAAACCTTTAAGATTATTTAATATGTTTCAACTTATGAGATCTGACAATGATTTGAAGTGGCTCATTGACAACAACCTGCTCCTCAAAGAACTTCTTTTGCTACATTTCTTTCTTCTCTTGTTGAATCTTGCTTGCAAGGTCATTCACTGACAGATCGGGAACTTAATCATAAGAAGTTATATATCTTATTTAAACTTGGGATGGTTCAATCTCACCCATTAGTATTTTTAAGCGCAACTCATAGTTCTCATCATTACGCAGAGCAGTGTGCAGTTGTCTGTACTTGGAACTGTACTCTTTGCTGATAGATTCATCGTACAGAACCCACATGTGACTTTCAATATTCAAAGCTAGATTCATGCAAACCAGATACTTCTCATCTTCAAAATACTTTTTGTAAATGTTATGAGTAGAACTTCACTTATATAAGGATAATTAACTAGAAATATAGAAAATTTTCTTTATCGCTCTCTGAAGCGCCTTGAATCTTGTCAAAGTCTCCTCGCTCCTTACTCTCCTCTAGCCCGAGCATCAAAGCAATAGCAAAGTTCTCTCTGACATTTTTCCTGGTCTTTTGGACTCCACTGACACTGTTGATCAAATTGTAGTTTTCACTGTTCTATCTAATCTGATTCACATGCTCATCTAGCTTCTTGGCTGTCTCTTAGTTCTTGAGAGAGGGGAATGCTGATTTAGCAGTGATAGTAGTAGTGGATTCAGTTTCAATTTGCTGGGGAATTGTGGAAGCTGCGTCTAGTCTTTTACGTTTGATGTCTCTGAACTAGTCACCTTCAACAGCTGATGGAGTCTCACCTTGATCTTTCTTATCATATATGAATTATATAATATCTATTTGGAATATAATAGAATCAGTAAATTAATATTAAGAGGTAAGCCTTGATGAAAGATGATGAAGAAGAGGAACAGAAAGATCAAGCTATAAAAATTATATAAGCATTTATTAGTTTGTGATACAAGTAAAATAATTTGATAAAAACAATATTTTGAGATTATAAGTCTAAGAAATTTTAGTAAAATTAAAGAACTTGCACTAAATTTCTCTCAACTTAAATTAAACTAATATTCCACAATTTTTAAATGTTTTCAAATATTGTTAGCTCTTGTGCCTTCAATTATGAAGTTTCCTCCTTCAGTTTCATCTGAGTATTTTTCTCTGTAGTTTTAGCCGATCTCTGCTTGCAAGCCGAGATAGTCCCAGTACATATCAGTTTCAATTAAATCTGCAATTGGACGAATTACTGATGTCAATAGAGAAATGTCAACTCCATCTTGTGTTATAGAGGGCACATTTACTATCTATAAACTATATAGGTTAAGATGAAACTTTAAAGGCTCCCAATAATTAAAATATTGGGGATTCAAAGCAAGATCCTTCTCTAGTACTTGAAGTGATGCCATAGTCTACTCAACTCTTGGAGGCTCAGCCATTTAGTAAGAAAATTCATCGACACCGCCATCTGCCTCCATCTCTGGAATCATGAGTTCAGTTGTCTTGTTATCCCAATACTGAGCTGCTTGAGACTTCTTTTGCATACCTAGAGAAGATGGCTGCGCATTTGCTGTATTGGCAGCTGGTCCACCAATATCTTTTATTTAATTTTTATCATAATTTATAGTTAAAAAATATATGAATATATATAATAAAATACTATATAATACCCCAACCTGACTTTACTTGTGGCTTAAATCCATCATCATCAACTAATAAGTAAAATTCTAATTTGATTATTGCTATATATTCAATAAATTAGAATTATTTACTATTTAAGATATTTATAATAGTAATATCTGTAAAAGCGTTATTGTTTAATATATTGCATAAATTAAAGCTTATAAATTATAATTAACTTTATTCGATCAAAAGTAAAGATAAACATTAAAGTTAGGGGGGGGGGAAGTTTCCTGCCCCCAGACAGTTTACTGCCCCAAAAGGTAGTTTCCTGCCCCCAACATTAAATTTTATGTTTTTTGCAATAAATTTAATAGAAACAAATAAATTTAGATTTCAATAACCATAACCATGTACTATACACATTTATTATTATATAATTTTCAAGGTACATAGTTATTCTTTATCAAATTATATATTACTGACAAGGCTAAAATAAGTGTTTTTTTTTAATTAATTAATGTAATTTTCATTAAATTTTAAATTGGTTATCAAGGTATAAATGATATTTGAAGCTAAATTTAAAAAAAACTACATTATAATTGATGATAAAGATTCTTTGAAAATTATAAAAATTACATATTTTTTTGTATGGGGCAGGAAACTACCTTTTTGGGCAGGAAACTTCCCCCCTTGGGTGCATATAAAATTTTGGGGCAGGAAACTTCCCCCCCCAAAGCTAGTTATGGAATTAATTTATATAAAATATTTACTTTATAAAAATAATATATTTACTTTTATTGCAGAATATAATGGTTACCTTAATCTGACATTTTTATATAATTTATTTTAAATTACGAACTATTTAAATTCCTTTTCTAATGTTTACACTTTTATTTTATGCATCATAAAAATTAAAGAAATATAAGTCATATCTTAGATTAATGCAATTATATATAAATTTACTAATTTATAATTATTTACTTCAAATACCTAAGAACTTTACTCTTCTAGCTACTTCTTCTGCTCCTTTTTATCTCATAAGATTAAATTTATGTTTTATGATGATTAATTGCAAAATAATATGATTTCCTAATTAAAATAAATATTTATAGCATTATAAAATAAGATACTTGTATTCTTCAGAATCAACCCCTCTTCTCAAGGCAAGATCCTCCAATTCGCTCCACTTTGAGAAACTTTATCTTTCAAGCACTTCAATTAGCTTAGCTTTGCAACAGGAAACTTCTATGAACATCTTATTAACCTCTAGGTCGCCTACTCCATATCTCTACCCAATCTCAGAAAGCTTTATTCTAATTAAATATACAGTATAAAGTAAAGAATTCAAGAATGACAAAGTTTCTCATTTGATGTTGATGTATAAATTTAACTTAAAAAGCTCCATTTGCAATCTACGGAACATTCCTTCCTCATTTGGGAAACGTCTCACTGCTCTTTCATAAAACACGTCCACATCAAATTCGATTGCTTTTGCTGCATCTTAGGTTAGAGTAATTTCTACAGTCTCTAAATCAAGTTGTTTTTAGAGAAGTTCCTTGTCATATTCAACAATGTCAAAATCTTTAGGGAGCAACTTCTGCATGCGGATTGTCAAATGATTTTCAAGTTCCATCTCGAAACTAGAAGCTGAAATTATAATTATTATATCAAAAACAAAACTTATAAATGCAATAAAAGCTGAAAGGATTCTTTTATCAAGTGAAAGATAAACTGTATCGTTAGCAATGTATTCATTAGGGTTATAAGAAAGCTTTGATTGGTCTAACTTTTGAAGTTTCTTAAATTAATATGATGGTCTTTATTGTTGCTTAGTCTCTTCCATTAAAATGTCTTTAGCTGCCAAGTCTTAAAGCTTAGTCTCCTCTTTTGTAAATGATTGAGTTCTAGATCTTGGGGTAAATGGTTGTTACTGACCATCAGGATTTAACTGTGCTAAACTTCTTCCAATGTTTCTGCTTATGCCATAGCTTGAAGCTTATTTCTCAATTTGCTAGATCTCCATTTTATCATTTTCTTTGCCATCCTCACTCATTTCGTCAAATGCCTCAAGTTTCATGAATTCATTTTCAAATTGTTGCTTGAATCTTGGAATAAAGTTTGGATTAGGGATCTCCTTAAAACTCAAACAGTAATCAGTCTTTTCGTGTATACACTCAATTAAGTATTACTCCAGAGTTTTGCTTGAAATTTTATTCCAGAAATTTTTCATTGAGTCTGCTGATCTGTCTAAAAGCAGGTTTTAAGACTCAGCCTTAATCCAAAATGATTTAGGGAGATTTTAGGTATTCTTTTAATTTGTCAAAGCCTCATATAGTTTCATTCCTTCAGATATGGTATATTTCTTCTTCTTTGATAAGTTAAGAGACAGTGCTCTGGGACTAACATTCATACAGATGAAAAAGTCATCTCTATTAAGGACCTTCTTTTCTTGTACACTTTGAATAATCCACCTTCCTGAATAAATGGGTCCTTTGTAGAAGTTATCGAAGCTTGTCTTGGAACCATCAGGCTTGATTTGATAAGAAAAGCTCTCGCTTGTGTCTAAGACCTTACCACCGTTTTTCACAATCAAATCCTTTAACTCTTCAAATTATATGCAGGGTGGGATAAAAAAACCTATAAGTTATAAAGATGAATACGATTCAATTTTAGAAATAACAAAAGTGCAATAAAGTATAGCGGAAAATTTTGAAAGTTTTATGATTGAAAATGTACAAATATGGAAGTATGTTACTTACACATAGGAACTTTTCCGATTATTGGGAAATGTTATGAAAAGATTCTCGAGTCTAATTATTATTTGTTTGCTTCAAACTCTTCATACATGTCTATAATTTTATGAAAAATATGCAAAATTATTTCTTTAACATTTATTTTTTTTACTTATAATTAAGTTATACTTCATTCTTGTATGTTTTATTGTATGTATTGATCTATTCTTGATCTTCTTGGCTCATTTCGCTTTATGTTCTAATGCTCATTTTAATATTTAATTGCGCGCTAATTATTTTATTTATATTTTACACAAACAGCTTCTATATCTAACTTTGAATTCTCAAATTTCATTTAATCTATGATTATTCTCTATTTCTCATTTAATCCTGAAATTTTTGATTTTTTATAAATATATTTGGATTATATTTTTAGATTAGAAAGTTTAGAACTAATTAGCAATATAATGGAGGTGGATAAAAGGAGACATTAATTACTGGAGCTACTTAAAATGGATCTATTCCCAATATGATGTAGATATTTACAACTCAAAACTCATCCAGTTATTACACTATATAATTTTTACTTATAATTTTTAGCTTTTATTTGGCATTAGTTTGACCTAAACTTAATAAGAATTATATTTAAGTTTATACATTATCAATAGAACAACAACCAAAATAACAACATGATAATCTTTAATGAGGAGTCTTAGCTCTATGGAAACAACCCAAATAGCTACATATTCTAGTAAGAATATACTAATGATCAAGATGAAGAATACAATCAAAATATCTATGATTAAAACCAGTCAGAGATAGTCTTATAATTATAAATTATATACTTAATATAATTTTTTTAAAAAATAGTCTTAAATACTGCAGTTTAACGATTGTTTGATGATGCTACTAGAAGAAAAGAACTAAAGGAAAGAATTTAATTTATTTTTAAGTAAAATATGATAATTCTTTTTATGCTCTATCTCACAGATAAAATAAATTAGAAACATATATAATTTAACTGCTTAGTGCTAAAAGAGAATTAGAGGAGTTGAGATAACAGCCAGAGATATGTAAGAAATCACAGAAAATGGTAAATAGTAGTAAAACTAACTATGTCCCTATTCATGAAAGATATGATAAGGTTTTACAATAGACATAGGACAAAAAGGAGTAATTTAACGCTAGAATTATTAAATTTAAAATATAGTAACTAGATGGATTACATTCCAGAAATTTAAGCTATTTTTATTATTCTAATATTTATAATTATATGAAATTATGGAGGAAAGTATTTAGAAGGACCCAGATGAATTTTTCCCAACATTTCATCCAAAGACCAATTAAACCAAAGGCCCCTAAAATCGAGACTTCAAAGATCTAGTCGATTAGCTGAATACCTGGCAGTATGGAAAAATGTACAACCAATAGAACAAATAAGCAAAGAAAGAATAAGAACTAGAGAAATAATGCACTTTTAAGCCTTAAATTAATCAGGTATCTTCAGAAATTATGTCGCAGAGCGATAAGTTTAAAGTTGATGATTTTCTTTCTAGGATGGAGAAATTTATGGATATTAAGGAGTAAAAAATAAAGAGCATCGATTAACTAATGAGCAAGGATCACACTTTTAAGCCAAATACTTACTCTACAAATAATGTAGCTAGTAAATACTATGAAAGATAGCTAAAGAAGCAGCAATAATAATAATCAGAAAGAAACAGTAAAAATCAATCTGTTAATCAGAGCTAGAGAATCGATGCAAAAGAAAGTAGCAGTACGAGTATAAAAAATTCGGGGGGGGGAAGTTTCCTGCACTCGAGGAAGTTTCCTGCACGCTTTAATTTTTTATGTTAAATTTAATAAATTTGGCATAAATTAACAAAATTAATATTTTTTTACCCATCAAATATTAAGAGCATATCGCTCATCATTGAAGTAGTTAAAGAAAATATAGTCTAACATTATAAAGGCATGGTAAGAACAAGAAAAATTCAATCAGAATTTCAATAAAATTGGATAAAATATTTGGAATTACTATAACAGAACCGAGAAAATATTAGATGAAAAATGTCAGAGTTGTTGGAATCTGAAGAGAGATATTGACTATTGATTAAAAAATTAAAGTATAATTAAATGTTGAAATTAGTCCTGAAGTTAGTTGATAGTTTTTATAAAGATTAATTTAATTAAAAAAATAAAAATTTAAAAGAGTGCAGGAAACTTCCCTAAAATTTTTTTTTATCATAAACCGGTGCAGGAAACTTCCCCCCCCAAAAATTCAAAGCAGTAATCTGTGAATCAAAGTGCTTAAAGTATTAACAGATCAATATAAGATTCAAGCGCTCAAAATGATTCTAATTTCTCAAGAGACTCAAGGCAGTACCAAAATAACTCAATGAATCAGCATTCACAGTAAATCTAATAGCCAATTTAACAATAGTTTTCAAGCTAAAATTCCCTCAATCATCCCTTCAACTAAACTCAAAACTTGTAAAATGGGCAAATAGTTAATAATGCTATGAACACCAATGCGCAAAAGTTTGCTTCAGTTAGCACTCATGGCTCTTAATAAAATAATTAAATTGATAAATCTATGACACCAAGCTTCAATTTGAGTGTTGTAGATAGTCATAGACCTAGTTAGAGAGGAGCAGAAATTTAAGTTCAGTCAAGAGTTGCTATGAACAACTAGAATTTACATTAGCAAAAACAATTACATGTTTAAAATGCCAATCAAGTAATAGACTAATCATTTGCTGGCGAAATGAGTTAACTAATAAATCAATCAATTGATTCATAGGAAGTATATTTGAATGATAGTAGTTCAAGGGAGATAGTCATGAATCCTTATAAAAATCAGCAGTTCTTGGATTAGGACTACGATGATTAGGACAGTTTCAGATAGGATGGTCCCAGAGAAAGAAATCAGCATTTTACCAATGTAAGAAGTGATGATAGACTTACTCAAATAACAAATTCTCTGGGTAAACTTTACTCTTAAAATAATTGAATTTACTCGTTTTTAATTATTGATTTAAGAAACATGAGGACTCCTCACCTCATTTATCAAACAATCAAAACTGGATATTCTAGAGTAACAATCAAAATACTTAAGGGAGCATATCAAATTAAAATAGTGTAATTGGCATGTAAGCTTAAAATTAATCATCAGTACAACCTTTCAACAATCATTCTAGTAATTCTTATGAGAGTAATCAACATCACAACCCTCACTTCATATTATTAATATATATTTAGAGTTATACCTATTAAATTCAATTTTAAATTAATATAAATTTCATGCAAGACTTTTAAATATAACTAAGGCAAACTTTATACTAAAATTTCTCAAAAGAAGCTCAAAATAAACAAATAGATATTCAAGGCTATCTCAGAGACTTAGAAAATAAAATGAGATTGGATGAGTAAGAATTAGATAAATATGAAAAACAAGCAATTCTATCTTCATAGAGTTCCTAGCAGTAGTTTGTTAACATCAATGATACTTTTGCTTGAATTTAATTTATTTATAACAAAAGAACTTATGCAATTTATTATTTATTTCAAATAGGATCATCTCAAATTAATTTTTTGATTAGGTCATAGTTCTAAACTTGTTTTACTTTTATTGCTTCTCATTAAAATCTTAATTTTTATTAAAATTTTAGGTTCCATAAGACTGTGATGGACCCTGGAAGGTCTTAGAGTTTTAATTTTAATTTCTAGAATTCCCAGCATTTTTCTTTGAGGGAGAGTTCCCACTTTTATATTTATTCATTAAATGAAACTATTACAAATGAACAATAAAAATTACCTAAAATTAATATATAATAAAAACGATTTAATGGATAAACCTATACATTAATAGTTATGTTTAAAATTATATTATAGAAGGAATTCATTTGACATGGGGAAACTAAATAAAACTTAGTTATTACTTCATCAAGTTATTAGCAATTAATTTTCTGGAAACCTAGACAATTAGGTACTTGTTCGATAAAAAATAAAAAACTACCTAGACTTTACTAATGGTGATACCCCTCTATCGCATCGTACAAGCAAGATTAATCGATTTTAATTTTGGGTGATTTGTTTAGTTTATTTTAATGCCAAAATTAAAATCGATTAATCTCACTTTTACGAAGCGATAAAGGGGTGCTGCTATTAGTAAACAGCTAATTTTAAATTTCATATCGAACAAGTACTATATTGTCTAAGTTTCCACAAAATTAATTGCTATTAATTTGATAAATTAATAATTAAGTTTTATTTAACTTCCCCATTTCAATGAATTCCTACAATAATATTTGACTTAAGTTTAACACGCCTGATAAATTAAATTTGACACACTCTTATTGTAATTGATTTTTTTCTTACCTTTATTAATTTCCCCTTATTCTTTACTATAGTTAATGCTTCTTAACGTTAACTCTTAACTCATAAATATGAAAATTCAGTAGAAAATGGCATATCTTCATCTTTTAGATAAAAACTTAATTAAAGTTAAAATTATGTGTCCTCAAGAAACAAAATAAACTACAATAATTAGAATTCTATCAAATTATAGAGGTTTCAATCTCTAGGAATCACTAACTTTGCAACAAATATAGTATAAAATTGTAATAAACCTATTAAATAAACTGGAGAACGAAGCTAATCCCCTGGTAAATAGGGTATAAAGCTTAATAATGCAAATATTGGATGTGATTTGATTCAAACTTTAAAAAGTAGGTAAAAAATATAGATGAAGTTCTTAATTTATTTACAGAGTAATTGAGAAAAAGAAGGAGGTTGAATATGAGTCAATATAAAAACATTCCACCTGAATAAACTTTGATTTTGCTAAGTAGAAAATTAGATTAAATGAACAATGCTTCTACTCGTTACATATATATCTTTTTATTTGTTAAGAGACATACAAAATACTTTAAAAGAGTCCTATCAAAAGATTGAATATTGAGGATATAAATAAAAATTAAAGAGAAAATGTTGTAAAAGCTGAAATTCAATTACTAAAGTAAATTAGAAGGTATGTTTTTTTAGATTTTCTGAATCCATTATTGAAGAAATGAATTTAATTTTACTTTCCAATTTTATGTATGATATAAGATAAGTTATTTTTTAAAGGATTTTATTTATAATGATTGCTCATAATTTTTATTAAGAAAAAGTTTCTTAAGCAATATTTAGTTCAATAGAAATGCCAATAACTTTGTTATCAAATACTAAACGAGAAGAATATTAGCCCTTAAAAAGTAAGAAATATATAATAAAACATCTAATTTACACCATTTTTAATAGGAACGGAGTGCATTGACTTAGAGAAAAGCTTTATTGGATAAAATATAGATGAATTTCAATTAAAAAGATTTACATTAAATTCTGAGCTAGGAAATTATAAACCTAGAAATAATGTTGATTAAATGTTAAGCTTTGAAACATAAAGAAAATCTTTCATTATTGGAGAAATTTAAATATTATGGGAATATTTTTTCCCAATTTTATAACAAGATTTTATTTTAATTTTATCAATTTTTAAGTTGATTTTTTAAAAATAATTATGTTATGAACAAATTTAATTCTTCAATTTATATATTGACAAATATTTATGGTCTAATATTTTTAGGAAAATTTATATTTATTAATTATAAAGTTATCTACACTAATTTTAATAGGTAATTATCATAAAAAGAATAGAGATATTGAAATTTTTTTTAAAGCGTTAAGATTACAATAGTAGAAATCAAGATAATTTTCACCTAAACCAATCTTTGCCTAAGATTACTGGTCTCTACTAAATTCCAACTTAAAGATAAAGTTTTGGCTCTAGAGCAATTGGAAAAAGGTATTTCTCAAATTAGAGAAACATGTAACTTGCACCTATGCTATTGTAATTTAACAATATTCTTTTAAACAATTTAATTAGGTATAAGCAGCCAATTTTAAGTTTAGTTTAAGATGAGTAGACTTAAAGAATGCCATCAAGGCCTCAAATTGCTTTTGGTGTGAGGATCTCTAAATCCCCTCTTAAAGTCAATATGAACTAAGATTTGATGTCAAAAGAGCAAAGCCCAAGACAAGATTTAAAAGAGTAAGAAGAAAGTAAATAGATTGAGTTGTTCAATTCAAGTTTCCATTATATTTTATTTTACCAGAAAACAGGTGAGAGATGGAGAAAAAGTTCTCCCAGAAGAAAGAGGCCTCTACTAATTCATACTAAATCTTCAAATTAAACTGGAGATGATTCACCACTCATGATGTCACCTTTGAAATTCAAAAAGAAAAGTTATAATGAAACTAAATCACCTTAAAGATCGGTAACTAAAAGGTAGAAGAACTTCTACGAGTCAGTTTAAACTTCCATGATTATTGAAGATGATGACTTTCTTGAAATAAAGAAATAAGACATTGTTCTTATAGAGGAAGAAAAAACTATAACTTACAAAAGAAGAGGGACGAACTTCAATAATGAAATTATTGATGACGAGACTGTCAAATACAATCTTTTTTATTTTAATCCTTATTATGGTAGATCTAGAGAGTCACTTATGGAAGAATCAGATCTAACTCTACCATAGTGTAATTAAATAAATCTCCTTAAATTAACAATTTTTTATAGAAAGAATTCTTGCTACTTAAAATTCTTTGCTATCAACAGATAAGCTAAGCTGCATGATTATAAAGACAAATCATCTGGACTAGATTTAATACTATCCGGAAAACGAGACTAGGATAATTTACTACAAAGATTCAAGAATCCTTCACCATTCTATATTGAAGGACTTCTCAGATGAAATGGATAAAGATTTAATAGTGAAAAGAGCTACTATGAATTAAGTTCTTGTCGAATCTAGTGAAAAATTCCCAAAGCCTTTTGAGAGTCCTAGCGAAATAGAAAATTTTCTTAAAAAATTCTCTAAAGCATATTAGAGCGTTTTTTCTATTCAACAAATCGGAAGAGGTGGAGAATCAGTTGTATATCGATTGTAAACTTAAGAGCTGGATGAAATTGTTGCTAAATGCCCAATACTTAAAATGAAAGAAAATTTCTCTTCTCAAGAGAGCCTGAACTTTTTCTAATCAACTCTTTATGAAAACCAACTTCTTAAAGTAAAAGCTCATTCAGATTTCACTGCAAAAATAAAAGAAGAGGTTATAGAATATAATAAAGATCTCGGTTTAATCATACGATATGTAGCGATAATAGAATAGGCTTAAAATGATCTTTCAAAACTTACAAATATTTGGTGTGATTAAAACTTAAGCATTTAAAAATGCGAAAAATATTCTGACGGAAAATTAGCTTACTATTGCTTTTAGTCAATGAAAGCTATTGACTATTTGCACTCTAAAAATATTTACTATGGAGATATGAAGCCAGAAAATTTACTTATATTCAGAAACTAGCAAGTGAAAATAGGAGACTTTGGTATTTCGATTAAACTCCATAAGAATCATAAAAACTCTAAGAACTATCCAAATTTTTACAAAATAAGAGGTTATACAAGGCAATATTCTTTGCCTTATATTTAAAAGCCACTTTGCCTAGTATCTAAACCTGATCTTTATCTAAATGATAGATTTGGACTTTGGAAGACTTTTCATGATATTTATCATTTAATGAAACTGAAAAAACTAAGTAACGGCTCTGAACTTCTTGAAATGATGATTAGTGATTTGGATTTTAAAAAGAGCAAGTTAAAGCTTCATGAAATTACATTGAAATATATTATTGCTTAATTAGCTTAATTTTTGTAGATAAAAATAGTTATAGAATTATTGAATATTATCTTTTAATGTAAAGCAATCTGGCTTATAAACATGAAAATTATAGCTTATTTGAGGTCAGCAATCAGAGTAAAATACAAATTCATCAATATAATTTGCCGCAGTGATTACAGTTAGACCTCGACACCTCCCAATAGTTGCCATTCTTTATAACTTCTAATTTTTATTATAATCTATAAGTACTAAATTTCATGGCTTGAATTAATTACATTTTGTCTATTTAATATTAATTATGCTGATTTTGAAAATTTAATTTTTTTACCAATAAGTACTTTACGTTTCAAAATGATTTTGCTCTATAACTATCCTCAAAGCTTTTGCTCGAAAATAAAAGTCTAGCCGTCAGAGAAATATTAAGAATAACAACATATGGTAAGGTATTTATTTAATAAAAAGATTCCAATTTAGTTAATAGAAATTATACATATTTAAGGTAATTGAGGGTCTAATACATCTTTCTAACTCTTAAAAATTACATCAGAAAGCATCTTTAAGTCCCAAGAGAACAAAATCTATTTTACTTGAGGATAAAATATTTGATAATGGGGAGTAAATTAACTTTCTAGAAATTATACAAGACTAATTTGGAGATTTTAAGTCATTAGAGAATGCAGAAGAAAATTAATATTTCATTCCTTTTCCACATTAAATTAACTGGAATTTTAATAATATTCCTTAGTAAATTATATTCAGAAATTTTTAGAATTGCTACATTAATTATAATTGAGTATTGTTATTTAGAAATTCACTATTAAATAAACGAATTTTATGCTTAAAAAATTTAAATTATAGTTAAAATAATTTTATACTTCATATTTTAAGCTTTTTTAATGGGGATATTAACTAATTTAATGAATGAATATAATCAAATAAGTAATAAAGAAATTAAAAGTTTAAATTGTTATTCAAAAAAGTTAAATTGATTTAATTTTACCATCTATCTTTGTAATTTTACTATTTCTATAAAAGTTGATTATATATTTAATTATAGCAATAGTAAAATGATTTTAGATTTTGATGATTAAATTTGGAAAGATGTGTTAATTTTGCTCTTGAAATCATGTGATAAAAGACATGATTAATTTCTGAAATTTTAAATAAAAAAGCGTTGTCATGAGAGCTTTAAATATAAAAGAATTTTAAGAGACATCAATCTTGATTAAATGAGAAATCAATCACAATTTAGAATTAAGCAAAACTACTCGGAATAGGACCTTGAATATTTCTTTCAGTTTTTAAAATACACAAAGCCATTTCACAAAAATATCTAAGTATTCGAATAATAAATAAAGTAAATAGAGAGACAAAACATTTTAGTTTAAATCTATAATTTACAGAGTTAGAGATGGTTTGAAAGTAAGCAATATGATCTTTGTGAGTAAAAAGCAAGTTAAGCCAATTATTTTTTATTTATTTATATGCCTTGAAGCTCAGCTAAGAGTTGTAAAACACAGAAATAATGATAGATTCCTTAATTAAATTAGCTTATTGTAAGGCAAAATAACATTACTACTCAAAAGCATAAGGTTTTGTTTTCTAATAAATCCCTAAAATTATTTATTAAAATGTTTAGGATATGGTTTTGGTTCTTTTGAAACTCCCCTTAATTTATAGATCTATCTAGCTTTAAATAAAAATAGAAAAATTCTTGTACTTTTAGCAATTAAAATACGTTCTAATTAATAAAGAAATAATTATTCTAAATGTTTTTCATTTATAATGCAGCTCTTTAATAAAACAACACTTTTCAGAAAGCTCTTTATATTTTCATGAATTACAAAAAATAAAGTCAATGGCTTTTTAAGATTAAGGTAAATTTGGTTAAGCTTTAAAATGTGAAGAGAAATCTATCGAAATTTGTAGAAATCTTTTAGGAGAACCAGCAGATGAAACTTTAAATTGTTGTAGAAGATTAGGAATATTTAACTCCGAAAATTATATAAAAATAAACTAAACATTATTTATTATGATTATTTTAGGTCATTACAATTTTATCTTATCTAATATGATATTTGAAATTTACAAGTGTAAAATAAATAAAATTAAATGCTTTATTAATTGCACATGAAATTAGGGAATAATATAGATTCAATACAATATCTGGAGAAGTATTGCAAACTATCAATAAATTAATTAGACCACTATATATATCTCTTTGAAGCATACTGTGTATTTTAAGAATACGAGAAGCTGCACGAAATTGTTGAATAAATTAAAGACGCTTACAATTTAAAACATAATTATAAATAATTATCCCATCATTATATTATATTACATTTATTCATTTATCTATATATAAATTATTATCATTAGAAACTTTGTTATAAATGAAATGGTTATTTCTTAATATTAATTTCCATTAAGCTTTAAATAATAATAAAATAGTATGGTTAAATTTTCATGGATAAAATTGAATAAAATATTTGTAAATACCTTCAATTTGAAATCTTTTTTATAATTAATTTTTCTTTTTTTATTTAAAATTGATAATTTTATTTGTTGAAAAGTACTCCCATCTAATATAAAAACAGATGTTACTAAGTTTAAATTATATTCTTTATGACAATATTTTATACTATTTAATTTAAGTTTTATCAATGAAAATGATCTAGTTTATTTAGCTTTTGCAAGTTCCTACTTCAATTTAGAATAAAAAGAAGCATGGTATTTAAGTGATGAAGACAATAATAGAGTCATTTATAAGTTACTAAACAAAGATGAGAGGTGGCAATCCAATCTATAAATCGTTAAGTATAATATACTCTTGAAGGGATTTAATGTAATATAAATAAACAATTATTAATTTATATAAAGTAATAGATAAATAGAACTTTATTAAAAATTTTTATATGTTTTGCTAATATTTCTATGTAGATAACTTTATATATAAATTTGCACTAAATTTAATTTATTTGTTCTTAATTCATAAATTACTGTTAAAAAACTTGCAAATAAATATGCAACTAAGATTTGATTATAGACAACGATATTCATTAATTACTCATTGATGAAGATAATCAAGACAGAAGGTCGAAAATGAAAATAGTAGAAGTTATCTTATAAAATTGGTCAGAAAATTTAGAAAAATAAGTTAAATTTAAGCATTGATAACTGATAAAAATATTCATTATTAACAACTAATTTATCTATATTTGACATTAATAATCAATAATCATGCTATAATTATGAAAATTAAACTAAATAAATAAATGTTAAGAGACTGTTTTACTCAGTGTAATTATTGATTATTTGATGTGTTTATAATTGATATATCTACTAATTCAAAGTTTAAATTCATTGTTAAGAGTGGCTAATTTGAGAGGAGGAAGCTCCTTCAGCATTTTATAGGTGTCATAATGCATGTTGATTTTAGTTTCATACAAAGCCTCTCTTCTACCACCCAAATGCCCGAATTCTTTGTAAAAAAGTGAGACAAGGTTTATCATGTCTTGCTCATCTCTGTATATTACACAAAATATTCTATAAATTCTTTTGCATAATTTTTCACCATAAATTACTAGAATTTGTATATTAAAAAAATAAGGAATATTTTCTGGACAATTTTCATCTTTCTACTTTGCTCACTCTTATATCTCTTACCGTATATTAATAATCTCGCCATTTAAGAATCTAACTGGTTCCTGATAATAGCTGCAAAGCCTGGCATTAAGCCAATTCCAACATTCAATTCATTTAATTGTACAAAAGCTTTTTCTTCTCTTATTATTCTGAAATCGAATACCAATCCAAAAATGAGATAAAATCATAATTTAAATATAAATCGTCTTCCCACATCCGAAATTTTTAATCAAATATATTTATAATGAAAATGAGACCCCCTGCTACAGCTATACCATCAAAGATACAAGCAGTAGGAATTGGGAAAACTAAAATTCTTGCCAAAAGCTGCTACATTAATACAGGCAATTCATAAGGATCTGTGCTTGATTTAATCACATCTAAATTAAACCCAGAGCTAAAGGTTTTCCCTCCTAAATTCACTGTAGCCATGTATTTTATATAATTCTATAATTATAAATTCTCATATATTTTAATTAATATACCATAATAGCAGGACCCTTCGATTTCTCAATAATATCCAAACATTCATGATATTAGATTTTAACATTTTGTAATAAAACTATATGATTCATTATAAAATTATATTTATAAATTTAATTTATTTGATATTGCTTGATAAAATCATAATCAAATTGGTTATCTTCCTTAGGCAGCAAAATGAAAAATATATTGTCATCCTATACTAATGATATCCTATCTTTGGCTGCTTTTTCTTATATCTAAGCAAATGTCATCCTTTTCTTCAGGGGTTTTGGGGTGTTGTTAATTTGGGTATCTTGCATTTTTATCAATGAGTTTTTTAATTAAATATGAATTATATTAAATAAGCTCGAAATTTAAGAATTAAGTAATAATATAACCATATGATATAGTTAAACTTGTTGATATATTTTAGTTTAAAATCATTAATCGATATGAAAAAATGAATCCTTTGTATATAGTTAAAGCTAAGCAATTATCTTTATTTCAAATATATTTAAATATATCAATAAATTTCACAACTTAATCGAGTTCAAAGTATCTTGATTCAATTCATTGAAGGAGGTGAGGATGCTATGGACTTGCCAGTGTATATTCATTTTTGTTTCTTTCATTGCCTCTCTATTTTCACCTAAGTGGCTATATTTCTTCCCAAATATTTTACATTCTAATAAAATATGAAAATAACCAAAGATGTAATTATATTGACTTTAATTAGAATATTTAGGCCCAATTAATCATATCATCTTCGTCTTTGAACAATTTCTAAACTACTCCCATTTTTAAAGCTTGTTGACTCTTATATCTCTTCCCGAATATTAATAATCTCATCATTTCAGCATTTGAAATATTTTATAATAAAATATGAGGGTGCTTTAAAGGACTACTTTAACCAATTTTCTGATTATTTTAAAAATTAATTATAATTAGTATAGCATTTAACTAGTGCTTGACTACAGCTGCATATCCAGGCATAAAACCAAGTCCAATGTTTAATTCTGAAAGTTATATAAAAGCTTTGTCCTCACGCATAATTCTAAAATCGTGACATAGTCCAAATATCAATCCTCCTGCAATTGTAAATATTAGTTTATTGGAGATCTTAATTACGGCATTTACAATTTAAAAATTAAATTAATTGTATGACCATTAAAGAGACAAGCTGTAGGCATGGGAAAGATCAGTAATCTTGCTAAAAGCTATTACATAATTAATGGAAGCTCTATTCTTGCTTCGAATTTCTTAATGGCATCCAAATTAAAACCTTTTTTTTAACTTTATTTAATGCAATTACGTTTTTAAAATTTAATAAAACCAATTTACACAAAATAAATTATAATTTTTTAAAAACCTGTTGAGAATATTTTCGTTCCCAGCCCAAGAGTGATCATAACTGCTGGTTTATCTTTAACAATTCTCAATTATTTGTCATTTTATAAATTTGTCTAACTTCTTTACTATTATTACTTGTGTATTTATTTCCCACTCTCTGTTATAGAATCTGTCTCATTATTATTATTTTTTGCCAGTATTAATTCCATTTCATAAAATTTAGATTATTCTTCTCTGTATCTCAGATTGTCCGATTCTATTTGATCCAAACATTCATGAAATTAAGTAGCAAATTTATAGTCAAAAGTGTTGTTATCCTTGGGTAGTACTATATAATAGATGCTGTATTCGTTGTCTATGACCAGGGAGATGCGAGATTTATCTGCTTTTTGCTTTATATCGTCGTAAGATAACATAGTTGGAGCTAATTTTATATAAAAATAAACAGAATATTCATAATTTAATTTATATGAGTTAGTGTGTTCAAAATAATATATATTATAATTTGAAAAGGTATAAGTTTATAAAGTTCGAGTTAAAGTTTAAAGTATTTTATTGAAAGTTTATATATAGAATTATTCAAAAAGTTTATAACTAATTTATTCATTTTTATTATAATTTATAATTTTATTATAAGTTTTTCTTTTCTTTTCTTATTTATTTTTTTAAAATAATTTAATGATATAATATAATAATTGTTTATTATAATATTTGTGATAAATTTGATTGATAAAAATTAAAGTCATATAAATATTCATTAGTGATGAATTTCTGAAGTTTTAAGATTTTTAAGATTGTTTGCATATTCAATTATTTCTTTATTTGTTAATGAAATCTTTTCTTAACTGGCTTATTTGCCTTATAATTAAAAAATATTTATTTTTATAATAAATTTAATGTTAATATAATACTTGAGGTCTAGAGCTTTTTCAACAGCATGCTGATACATAGCATAGCCCAGCATACTTGCCTCGATTTTAGGTCCTGGCAATTTAGCAAAGATATACTCAACCCATCTAAAGTCATTATCTCTATTAACTAACATCCCAGGTCTGAACATGGTAGATACTGGGAAATTCATATTAAATATACCGATCTCAGTTTCTGCCTTTACTTTGCACTCTTTAAACCAAGATTTTGAGTCAACCAAATTTCCAGAGAGATAGGAGACATAATTGACTCCACATTCTTTACCAAGAGCAGCGAACGAAAGTGGAATGTCTCTCTCAACTCTTATAAATTCCTAGTGGCCATTCTTTACTCTGGCTCCCAAACAGCTGATGAAGACGTCATATCCAAGTAGTTAATCCTTTAAATGAGATAAATCATCTAGATTTTCAACTTAAAGCATTTTCAATTCTGGTAAGTAATCTTCTTGCTTCCACTCTTCAAGGGCTCGTCTACCTATGATAGCAATTTCCTTTACTCTTGGATCTTATTTGGAGCATCTGATGATTTCTTTTCCAATAGCACCAGAACCACCAATTATAGCTAACTTTATTTAATCTGTGGATATTTTTGATTCCATTAGTTTATTAATTATAAATGATTGACTTAAAAAACTCGTATCAATCAAGGTTGACTTTACATAATAGGTATATGAAGACAATTGAGGAAATTATATTTTTTGAAGTAAAAGTAATATTTGATTATTAAATAGTTAATTCGATGTATCAGGCAAGCTTGGCTTCCAGCTCCTTCTCTTTGCTATCCGCATACTTCTTGATGTCGTTATTTTCAATGACTAACTTCCATCTCTCGCTTTCACTTATTTCTTTATCCTTAAGTTCTAATGCTTTTTCAACTGCATGATGATACATGGCAAAAGCAAGTTATTTATCATCAATTTTGGGGCCTGGCAATTTAGCCAAGACCCATTCAATCCATCTGAAATCGTTTTCTCTATTAATCAGAGTACCTGGTCTGAACATAGTTGCACAAGGTAGATTAACATTGAAGATGCCATGCTCAGTCTCTCCTTTTACTCTCATAAGTTGCATTCTTGCTTTGGGATCTGAATACATGCCAGATAGGTATGCGAAGTAGCTTATACCGCAAGACTTCCCAAGTTGTGCAAAAGAAATTGGGATATCTCTCTCAACTTTGGTGAACTCTTTGATTCCAACTTTTTGTCTAGCACCTATGCAACTGATAAAGATATCGTAGCCCTAAAGTTAATCTTGAAGCTCTGTAAGATTTAAAATAAATATCCCTTATATGTTTGGAGTGAATTTTAATAAAAAAAAATCTAAATTATTCTAATCTATTTTTTATTATATTGGGATCATGCTTTAAAGTGACATCTCTAAAATAAATGAATGTATATGGAAGACTATGACTGCCATACTCGTTTTCTATTTTTGATGAGATAATTTGGTAACATGATAGTTGATAACCCAAGTAATTTTTATATTTACCTCAAACGATTATTTTATTGTGTATTCAGACTGAATTTAAAGTGATAGTTTTTTTCTATCTTTGGGTATTTATTTGAAGGTCTAAACTTTTTTTACACTTACAAAGCTTGATATAGATCATGTCTTTTCTTAATATATATTTTGTTGATAGTTTTTCTCAGTTTTTTCTCTTCTGCTTTATCCAAAATAAAACAAAAATAAGTTTTATATTAATTTGCTAAAAAATTAGAAAAATTATTCATAACTTATAAATTAATGTTTTAGCATATCACCTGACTTTTTTAAATTGAGAATTTAATTCTCTCTAAATATATTCACTTTAACTTTAAAAAATCATTAATTTGTACAAAATATTTATTAGGATTATGTATAAGTGACTATTTTACTATAATTACAATAAAAAAGTTGAAAAAGCATATCATTTAAACTCATAAAATAACTTCATCAAACTAATCATGTTTCAGAGTTTGAATTAAATTAAGATAAAGTGGAATATTTTAATAAAATAAAGCTTTTCAAAATGAACAAATTTGATTTAGCATTAAGTAACTATATGAATATATATATTCTTGATATCATTTATTTTCACTTAATATACTATAGTAAATTAAAATATTACCCAGTTAAAGTATTCGTTAATTGTTTTTTTTATCAATAAAAATTTCAATTAAATTACCCTAGGGTTTTGGGTATTTATTTTCCAAGTTTTCTCTTTGAATGATTTTCAACTCTGGCTTGTAGTCTTCCTGCTTCCACTCATCAAGAGTCCTCCTGGCGATTATGGCGATTTCCTTCACTCTTGGATCTTGCTTTGCATTTCTGATGATTTCTCTGCCTGTCGCTCCTGACCCTCCAATGATCGCTAGTTTTACTTGTTTCAAAATAGTGAATTGATTTTAAATAATATCTTAAAATATAATCGAAATTTTTGACTATTAATGTTTTAGAAATTTTGAAATTTAAATATACACACGTAATTAAATGAAACAATATTTACAAAAGTAAAGTCTAAACCACATTTTCAATAGCTGTTAAGTTCTTTCATTTTATCTATTCAGGCATTTTTGCTTCTAATTCCTTTTACTTAGCCTCTGCATATTTCTTTATGTCACTATTTTATATGCTTATCTTCCACCTTTCACTTTCACTAATCTCCTTATCTTTTAGTTCAAGAGCTTTTTCAATAGCATGATGATACATGGCATATGCGAGTACTTTATCATCAATTTTAGGGAAGGGTAATTTAGTAAAGAGCCATTCAGCCCATCTAAAGTCATTCTCTCTATTAACCAAAGTTCCAGGTCCAAACATGGTTGTACAAGGGAGGTTCACATCAAATAGACACTATTCAGCTTCACCCTTGACTCTCAAAATTTAAAGGAAAGCCTTGGGATTAGCAGCCATAACTGATAAGTAGGAAAAGTAGATTATTCCGCAAGATTTCCCAAGTTAAGCAAACTAAATTGGAATTTCTTTCTCAACTTTGGTATATTCTACTATTCCAACCTTTTGCCTGGCTCCTATGCAATTGATAAAGATATCGTAACCCTGCAGCTATTCCTAAAGTTCATGAAGATTTTCCAAGTTTTCTCTTTGAATGATTTTCAACTCTGGCTTGTAGTCTTCCTGCTTCCACTCATCAAGAGTCCTCCTGGCGATTATGGCGATTTCCTTCACTCTTGGATCTTGCTTTGCATTTCTGATGATTTCTCTGCCTGTTGCTCCTGACCCTCCAATGATCGCCAGTTTTACTTGTTTCAAAATAGTGGATTCCATATCTGAATTATAATTACTTAATACAGAGAATTATTTGCTTTATAAAATTAAAATGCCGAATTTTATAGGCTAAAAAGACAATTTAATTACGCAATTTGATATTTAGAATTATTTATTTTATTTATCTTTTCCTTGGTAAAAACTTGATAATATTTATTATAATAATGCTTTTTGAAGCAACAGATAATGAATAAATGCTGATTTTCAAATCTTAATACTTAAATTTCATATTTAATAAGCAATTTATTTATTGCTAAATCGTATTTTATAGATTACCCTAAACCCAAATACTGTTTTTATTGCATTTAAACTTTTTTAATTAATATTCTATTATTTAGAATAGTACTACTTATTATTAGAATGTTAAATTAACTATGTACGGGGTATATTTTAAAATAATAGGAATATGTAACTGCCATTCAGTCTCTACTATTTAAAATCAATGTCCCAAGATTTTTAATTGTTAATTTATATAAACTCAGTTTATCTGAAATTGCTATTATTATATAATTAATAATAATTTCAATAAGAGTAGAGTTAAATTAGAAGTTAAACTGAAAGTTTGTTACAGATTAGCCATCACCATTATAAATCTTTATTAAAGGGAGTTACATTTTTAATATTCATCTTGATCAGATTTTTCCTCAACTTTATTAATTAATATATGAAATATCAAAATTTATATTTAAATTCTAGTCCAATAATTATAAAATATCCTCAAATCTTTCTACCTTTTGGACCGTTTTTGTCATTTTTAGGCTTAGTGGTGCTATCTTGGTTAACTTTGTCATACATTGTTCCCACAGTTTTAGTTGGATAGCCTGCGACCATACCTAATCCCTCATACTTAGGGGGGCGATTGCTCTTAGTGGGTGTATCCTAGCGATTTGTTTGAGTTTACAAATTGCCTTGAGTCACACCTGTTTGAGTGCTATTGTAATTGCCAGTTTCTTCCACTCTTGTGCCTGTGGCAGAAGTTTGTAAAAAATAAAACTTATAATCTCATTGAAGTGGGGCTGTTCATGGCAGAAGCATGCGTTATATTATTTGGATCCATAATTGAGTTGTCTTGGAGTTTAATGTGATCAATTCTTGAAGGTCTTACAGCCTTGATATTGCCTTTCTCTAAATCTCCACTCTTGACGCAGCAAGAACAGACTTTATACTTACAGATCCATTTTTATTGACCATCAATCATCTTTTTCATCATGCAGCATCTGAGCACAATCTATTTATAATACATAAAATGTTAAATAGGAGGCTTTAAATGATTTAGAGAATGACTAACATGATACTGACAAGAATGGCTGAAGCAACTGGAATTATTACCATGTATACTAAATTGAAGTCACTGTCATCACTTGATGAGCTTTTGGCACTATTCATAAATTACCAATGATTAATTCCCTAAATTATAAATTTATTGTAAAGTGGTGACTAAATTTCACTCAATTTATATTGTCTGTGGCCACGATCTATTCAAAATTGGTAGCATCACCCCCAGTTTGTATAAATAATGTGGTGAGCATTCTATCATCATTAAGATTCAAGTTCTTGAACAATCTCTCTCCGAAGTAATCAACAAATGAGTTGTCAATCGTAGTATAGAAGTATCTCAACTCGCTGACGAAAGCTGCTGGCAATTAAGTAGTGCTAGAAACATTGCTTGTGGTGTTAGTAGTGGAGTTTGTTGATTATGTGGAATTATCTGTTGTGTTGGTAGTGCTGTTTGTGGTGTCTGTTGTGTTTGTGCTATCAGTAGTGTTGGTTGTGTTAGTGCTATCAGTTGTGTTGGTTGTGTTCGTGCTATCAGTAGTGTTGGTTGTGTTGGTGCTATCAGTTGTGTTGGTTGTGTTAGTGCTATCAGTTGTATTTGTGCTATTTGAAGTGTCAGTCGTGGTATTTGTAGTAGTATCTGTTGTTGTGTTAGTTGTGGTGTTAGTTGTGGTGGTATTTGTAGTGGTATCAGTTGTTGTGTTAGTTGTATTAGTAGTTGCAGTACCATCAGTAGTTGTGGTACCATCAGTTGTGTTTGTCACAGTCACTGTGCTATCACCTCCATTAGTTGTTGTGGTGGTAGTTGTTTCCTCAAGAACTCTTCTCAATCTTGTATTATTATCTTTATTTCCGTTATCACTGCCATTAGTTCCATTGTTAGTTTTAGTGTCATCAGTATTGTTTGATGTTGAATCTGTTGTTGTATTAGTTGAGGCATCAGTATTATTTGAAGTGGAATTTGTAGTATCAGTATTATTTGAAGTGGAATTTGTAGTATCAGTGTTGTTACTTGTACTATTTGTGGTAGAATTACTACTGTCAGTGTTATTGCTTGTGCTATTTGTGGTAGAATTACTGGTGTCAGTATTGTTGCTTGTGCTATTTGTAGTAGAATTACTGCTGTCAGTTTAGTTAGATGTACTATTGTTTGTTGAATTGTTGCCACTATCAGTACCATTAATAAAAACATTTCCCATTCTTCTAAAAATAAGACACTTTATTCTTTGTGATTGGTGCTGTTTGTAGTATCAGTATTGTTTGACTGGGTGTTGTTATATTTTGAAGCATCGTACACTGGGATAGTCAAATTCTTGGTTGCAATCACGTAGAAGAAATATTCCTTCTTGGTCATTTTCTTTGGCTTATCCTCAGTATTTTAAATATAGAATTGATAACAAAATTATATAAATTATAATTAATAAATGTTTTAGCAGTTGTATTTATTCACTCATTTAAGGTAGATAGTCATATATAATTAAAATTAAAGTCTCATATATTAATATTTTTAATTTGCAATGGCTAACAGAAGATTAAGAAATCAATGAGCTAGAAGTCAAACAGTTTACACATCAATATCATATGGTTGCCAAAGAGATACTTAAGGTAAGGTTTCTTATGTTAGTTTGGGACATGTGAAGCCAAGTCGATTGAAGCAACTGGTTAGAGCGAGAACGCAAATGTGACGGTACCCGTCACCTGTTTACTAGGAGGACCACTAGATCATTCGTAGATGATAAACTGTTGGCAGGTCGGGGCTCTGACTACAGGTTCTCCTGTTTTTGACAGGCTCTCACCCATCAGCCGACCTGTCTCTGACCTAAAAATTTTAATTAAGAAATTACAAATGTTTATAAGATTTCCTGTTTATGTTTAACTGTTCTTTAAAAATAAAGCTTTAAAATATATGTGTTATAATTGAAAAAAATAATATAATTAATTTAACATTCATCTATAGTTGTATTAGTGGAATTGGTGGTAGTGTTATTTCCACTATCAGTTGTAGTATTATTTCTAAAATATAAAAATTTTAAGAATATAATAAATTATTATTAAATATAATCTCTTAAATCCATTACAACTGGTAAAGTTTGATTTACTCTCTATTAAGCATAATGTAAGCTTACGTTTAAGCATTAAAAAACTAACATTTCTAATTTAGTCATTGTATAATTAATCTTCTATATTATATTAAATCAACCGTCGGCAATTTTTAAAAAGTGCCGACGTTAAAATATTAATGAATCATCAATAGTTGATATAAGCAAAGCTTAAGCTAGAAGAATGCGAAATAAGTAAATGTATTATGAATAATAACGACTGGTTTTTATATAATCAGCGCATGTTTATAAAAAGACTAATTTTAAATATTAATTTTACTTGTCTTTAGAATATTATTCGTATAATATATTTTTGATAATAATAGAGATATAACAGCCCATTAAATCAAAAGTAATTATTTCACTTATTAATTACTCATTTTTGGGGTACTTTTTAGATGATATAAATAGTAATCTACCATTATATTATTAAATTCAGTAAACTTATTTATTATTATAATTTATAATTATTTCAAGGATAGTGGTTGTGTTTGTACTATTAGAGGCGTCAGTTGTATTTGTTGATGTAGTGGAGTTGTCACTAGAACCGTTACTGGTGTTGTTGCCATCAGTATTAGAAGTGCTGTTGGTTGTATTTGATCCATCGGTGGTAGTTGTAGTGTTACTGCTATCAATATCTAAAATATTATCATTTAAAACTTATGAATATTTATCAGTAGTAGTAGTAGTATTGCTTGACGAATCTGTGGTTGTAGTGGTATTCTTTTCATTTAATATCAATTGCTAAGGATAAATAAGTTATAATTCAAAATAATTGTAGGTATTGGTAGTAGATGTGGTGGAATCAGTAGTCGTATTAGTGGTCGTCACATCTGTAGTAGATGTAGTAATTTAGTACAAAATATTAATTAAATAGTCGAAATTGTATCTTAAAGCAATCTCTCGTTGAATTGCAATGCCTCTCTGTCTTTCTGGGACAGCAGACGTGAACGGAGGAGTGCACTAGAGTTGGCCTGAGTGAGGGAACTCACATTCAGAAATGTAACTGTAAATATTGATAGGCACACAAAAATGCTCATTTTATTAATTTTTTGGATTGGCATGTCTTAAATTATATGTAGTAAATAATATTAATATTGCACAGAAGTAAATCAAACTCAAATTAATAAATTAAAGTATAAGTTTAGAAAATGAATATTTTAAAAATAGCATTTTATCCAAAAAAATTCAAATAAGATAGTTTTGTTTGTAATTTCAGCTATTTTTGTTTCATTTCATAATCTATAGTTTTCTTGCTAAAAATATCCTTAATTTATCAGTTATTAAGAGTATAATTTTTTTAAAATAACTTATGTTTCAGTAATAATAAAAAAGCCTTAAATATTAAAATATTAAGTTTAATCATCCAAAGTAACTCAAACTATTAATTAATGTTTTAAAATCACAATTTGATTCATTCTTTGACTTGATTAAGTCGTGAAAATTTAATCTGAAATATCATATATATACACATAAAAATAATATTCATATTAAATATCTAATATTAGACTGGATAAAGTTTAAGTTTTAATCATTTCATATAAAATCAATAAATTTATTTAGATTAAAAATACAAAGTATTAATTTAGTAGTTAATTTAAACAAAGTTAAGTAGGGCATATATTTAAAAAGATAAAAAAGTTTCCATTTTTTTCCAATACATAAGTTATTACTGATTATATTTACAATATGATAGTATATTTAAAAAGCGAACTATAAAGAACTTTTGGATATAAATTTATTACGATAAATAATACAAAAGAATAAGGATATTAAGTGATTGATAGTTAAATATATTTAAATTAGTTGATTCATGAATATTATTAAATTAATATGGACTAAATTAAAAAAATGTATCTTTATAGCTAAAACATGCTATTATTTGTTTATCATAATCTTTGAATCAATCACATTTTTCAGCCCTTTCTCTCTCTCATTTTAGCATTAATCCTTCCAATTTTAATTACTTTCAAATAGTTTCAGTGTTTAATTGAGAAGAATTCAGGCTGTTATAGTAAAATAGTAGAGTTTGCTATATTTAGTATTTTTTATGTATTTATGGTCATATCTTCATAAAAAAGAAACAGCACTTATTAGGAAAGACAATGTTCCCAGTAAATTTAGTAAACTTAATTTCAGATGTATTCCTTATGAGAAGCATTTTATTTGAAATGAAATCATTAAGTAAAAATAAATTAAGAAATCTTAATCACATATAAACAGTAATAAATTTTGAGAATCCTGTCTCCCTTTTAAGAATATATGATGAGTCAGTGTCTAGTAAATTAAAACCATACATAATAAATTCAATTAGCCTCCCGTATAGCTTGTCAAACTCGAGCTGGTTGATACTGTTGAACAAAATTAATAAATTCATTTATTTGACTAATGTAGCATTGAATTCATCTCATAAGCTCAATCGATTTAATGATTAAGATTTTAAAATATTATTTTTAAGTCTTTGAGGCACAGGTGGGTTATGAGCCGTAGCACTTTGCCTCCGCTGTGCAGTACCACTAAGTGGATGTGGCGATCATGCAGTTGAGGCACTTGCCGTCGTAGGAGGAGACCGTTGATCCAGTAAAACTAATGGTGAATGATAACGAACCGCTAGTTTACTAATTAAAACCATACATATAATAGGTACTCCCTATTGGCACCGTCAACAATGAACCTCCCGTATAAAAATACATACATATTCATTGAATATAGCTGGCGGATACTGTTGATCCTATCGTGTAATACAAGAATAGTCCCATAAATTTTATTTTCTTATAGAAGTAAATTTTAATTTATAGAAAAGCACTTTCTAAATTTGTTTCTTAGATTTCTTAAGAATATATTTTATAGTCCGGATGGAATTGAACTAACGGAGAAGGAGATGGTGCGAGCAGTCATGGAATTTTTAATTTGAACGTAGCTGTAAGAGTCTGCAGTCACACTTTGACTATATGAATAGGCGGATCCAATCATGGAGTCGGTCATATCAATCTGCCCAACTTAAAGATTTTATGGGTTGCAGTTAAACAAGTTCTCTTAAACTATAAATCTTTTTTAACCCCTATTTATTTGAGTAATCCTCTTTGAATTCAATATTTAACACAGAATCGTAAATTTTTGTACACAAAATTATTAAAATTATCATTTCAGTTCTGAGTCTTTGAGGCACAGGAAGCCGGTGAGTTGTCATTACACGTTGAATCACCCATACACATCCAGTAGGCCGCACTAAACCTTAGACACTGCACGCACTTGTTACTCAAAGATGTTACAGCTGCTTATTTTAGTAATTTTTACTAAACAACATATAGTTTAAGAACTTAAAATCCTAGAGAGTCAGAAATTTTCAAGTTACTCTCTCTCAATACTTTTAAATTGTATAAAATTATTTGGTGAGTTCAGGAAGTAAAATTGTTGCACAAATTGCGAGGAGGAGTATCTTCTGATACTTCTAAACACACCCGTGTAAATACCAGTTATATTTCTCTTTCATTGACTTTTAATATTCTTAAATTGTAAATGAAATATTCAAATTCCATTTAATTTTTATATATCCTGCTAGAATTTCCTTAATATTATTAGAAGTAAGTAAATTTGCCAAATAAATTAGAAAAAACACAAATTGGAAATCCAAACCATTAATCAAACAAATTATCTCAAATCTTTTTGTTTAGAGAGCATAAAAAGACTATAAAATGGCAAAGAGAGTTAGTCTAATGCTGGCTAATGCTTTTTGAAATATATTTGTATAATAATCCTTTACACTTATTTTACATTCCGTAAATCCTATACATACATGTATACTTTAATTTTATCAGAAATTAGCATTAAAAATTCTTATATTATTACAAAGTTTATTAGAAAATATTTGGGTTAAAGATTTTAAATGAATAAATAACTAAGAATATTCTAGTCTAACTCTAAATATTAATTGACTTATTTACTTATTATTTATATGTTGATTTATATACGCAGTTCAGAGTTATAGTAAAGGCATGAAAATTTTCATTGACCCCAATATTCCATAAGATATCACTAAATTAAAGAATTTCCTTAAGATTATTTATGATAACCTTATAAAATAGTCTATTGCTAATATCGATTGTTATGCTGCTTATTATTGTCAAGAGTAATTTATTCAGGTAATATACAAACCTTATTTGTAAAAAAACAGCATTTAAATTTTTAATCATAAATTTCTATGACTCACTATCCTTTTTTAGTATGAATTATAAATAATTTCATTAAATTAATAACCTATGCTGTTTCTATTTCTTCATTTTCTTCCTGAGTAAGTTCCTAAATTAATTCCTCTTCATGTTGCCTTTATTTTGAGAATTAATCTTGCACGCTTACAAACTAAATGACATTCTCATTACTACCGAAATTGTTTTATAACTACTATTGTTATTGTTAATAGCTCATCACTCTGTTAAAGATATTTATATGATAATTTTATTACATTAAGCACACAGTTTTTTTTATTAAAAAGTATTAATTTATCTAGAATGATGTTTTAGGGAAAAATATAAATTTTAATAAACTCTTAATCGGTGTTGACTGGTTTATTCAGCCATTTCAGCTTGCCACTGCTAAAAATTCATTTTATTTCTATACTGAAGTCGCTTCATAAAGTTGTTCTCTCCTATAGAGTCATCTAACTCCTGCATATTGGAAAATATAATTCTTTTTCGTTGATGGTCTCGATGCATGGACACTTAATGCACTTATGTTTGTTACAAATTTAGGAACATATAAGGAACTTTACTGCTTGGATATCCTGAGTTAACTTGTTTATCTTCCTCCACTCTGAAGTTATAAAGTGTTATATGATCATAATCATAATAAATTTTATTAGTTATAATTAGATGCTGTTGATCTTTGGGGTCGAGAAAATCATCTAAAGTTAGAGCACTTTGAGTCACCTAACTTAAAAATGTTTAAGCTCTTGCTAGGGGTATTCGAGGTATGTTACGCTGCTCACTGTCAATCACCTATATACTCTATCTTTAACGATTGCCACTGGTTGACTATTACTGTTTCTTGTGTTCTCTGTTAAAACTTAAATTTAAACATAAACTTTAGTCATAATAAGTAATTAAATTTACTGTAAGATAAACTTGATAAGTTACTAGAAACTTGTTTTTTATTTAATCTTTATGGATTAAGGGGTAATGGGTGAACTTTATTAGATCTTTAGGAAGGTACTTAAAGGGCAGCCTGCTAAATTTTAGATTTCAATGAAGGGATATTTGGAGGTTTCTTAGAGGATGTTTTGGGTGAGTATATTATAACTTATAATTCTTTTTCATTATTATTACTTAGAATTAGGAGTGAAAATAAACCTCAATATGTTCCTAACTATATAATTTAATTATAAAATTTTTTCTAATTTTACAGAAAAGGGAGAAGGTTTGGAGGCTGTGTCCTAGAAATTTGGAGATAGAAAATTGCTAGAAAGCACATTTTAATTTTAAGTTGAGGCATCTGTGCTTGTAGCACCACCCAATAGAGCAGTTAATTTTTGCATTTATGTGGAAGTGAAATTATCTTAGTGAGCTGAAGATGACCTGTTATCTGCTAGTCCTCCAAAAATCTATATTATAAATATACAAACTATTTGTTATCTTTTATAAAATAAAAAAAAATCATAAAAGTTTTTAATTAATTAAACTCAATTAATAAATTAAATCGATAGTCTTTTCATGCTTATTTTTGGGGCTCTCTTAACTCCGAGCTAATTATTGTTTATCTACAGGAATTAAGATAAGATTGAGGAAACACAATATAGATGTTTAAAGTATAAACAATAAAATTTACCTGAGAGTTATTGTAAATATACGAAGTTGAATATTGCTAATTTTAGTTTATCTATTGCTATTATTGTTGAAAATATATATAAAAACAAGCTTTTAAATCCATTTATATGTAGTGAAATTTAAAATTCAGAATTAATTTACTTTCAACTCAGAATAAATATTTCTATGACACCTATAATATTTAAATTAAATTTAATATTCGAAATTATATTTATAATTGAGCAGTATTGAGGGAGTCTGTTCATTGGGGAATAAACTCCCGCTGCTGTCATTTACTGTGGACTCTACCATCTTTGATATAATAATTTTTTTAATACAGTAAATTTGCTAAAATGAATTTTATGATAAAGAGTATTAATGGTATTCGTAGGATTCAAAGTGAAGCCTGGAGCGTTTAAAAACGAAGACATTGATCTTTTTTGGGGAGGACTCCGTGATCTGGTTTTTATATCGATATAATGATCTATTTGAGAAATAATTAGAGTTATCAAAGTTAATTATTGGAATTTTACTGTCATTTTCGATAAAAATAACATAATGTTTAATATTAATTATTATTCTTGATAAAAACTTTGGAAATTCTTATCTTTTTTGCGTTGGGAGACTTTTACTCTTTCTAATCGTTTTCTACGACGACTTTGAAAAATTATCTATAAATTTATTTTAAGTCAAGTCAATTTGGTTTTTATAAGCAAATAAAAATTAAGATTTTTTTCTCAAATATTGATAGTAATTAACTTTGATTGGATGGAAAATGGTGGATGACTTTAAATCAGAGTTCTGGCTTTTAGAGTCTAGAAAACCTACATCTCTCCCACCTCCTTGATGACTAGCTGTTTCTAATGTTGCTTTCATTATATGTAAATTATAATTATAATATAATGTTCATTTGCTATTTAATTTTATTGCTAGTTAATTTACTTGTTTTTTTATTAGTTGTTTATCGATTTAGAGTTTAATCAGATTATCTTTGCTCTTATTTGTGACTATGATTATAGAAAAGATAGAAAATTTCAATTAAAGAATTAATAAATAGATAAATAAAACGGTTAAATAAATAAAAGTGAAATTCAATTCCAATTTATATATGTAGTCATTTGGCCCTTTGTATTACATTAGAAAGCATTATAGTTTTTTATCTCTCAATTAATAGTTCTAATCCATCTTTTCAAATGTTTATGATCAACCTTCTCGTATTTAGTTATAAATGGATGCTTGAGCAGCTCGGTCGCAGATAGTCTAGTGCCTCCTTGTTTCCTTAAGCAAATACTAATGAAATCTTTTATGTCATCTGAGTAAGTGGGAGGCAACTTGGGTGGTTCTCTCTCAGTCACATATTTTACGATTTCCCAGAAGCCCAGTTCTTGCACTGGATCGTCAGGGTAGGGGAAAGGGTATCGCCCTAGGGCGCATTCTACAAGTACCAGACCGAGCGACCAGATATCTGTATCTGAAAAATAGGATTCTCCCTTCAAACGTTCAGGCTAAAAGATTTTAAATAAGATATAGATATATACTTACTGACATGAAGGTTACAGTTCCAACCCAGGATGACATGCAATCCAAATTTACAACATTTGGAATAAAATTAATTGTTCTTTAAATTTTTAATTTATCCAGAGTATTATCCATTTACCCACTGACACCAAAGTCTGCAATTTTAACCATGCCTTTCTTATTTATTAAAATGTTTGATGGTTTTATATCTCTATGAGTTACTTTCATTGTTTTATGCAAATATTCCAAACCTCTGAGAATTATGATTATTTTATTAATTCTCTTTCATTTATTAGATAAAATAAAAAGAGATTGTGAATTTACACTGTCATCATTCCAAGAATCTATTCTGGAATTGATCCAACTTCCTTTATGATATCTGTAATCGTACCAGCATCCATGAACTCTAGAGCGATGTGAACATATCCATCTTTCAAGAAGGAACCATACGATCTTACTAAACCTACATTTATTTGTTATTGTCAATGTCTCTCGGAATTAAGTTATGCTAAAAATTAATGGATATATATAAAAGTTTATATTGTCACAATCACACTCATGGAGAGTTCTGAGCTCAAGTAATATCTGTTTTTTAACTTTTTCATTGCTCTATAGTGGTATAACTTTTAGGGCTATAATTTTCTTGGTTGGTTTGTGAACAGCTTTCTCCACAAATCCACTAGCACTTACCTATTTAAAAAATTTTCTAAACTTATCTAGGTTAAGCTGGTGATCTTAATTAACAAGAAAACTTAGCAGTATAAAAATTAATGAAATTAATGCACCTTATCCTAAACCTCCATATCTAATAAGATCTGTAAGCTTAACTTCAACACCAAGCTTTTTATTTCCCTTAAGTACTGGGTTCTCTGAACTGCCTCCAGATTCAAGTTGATTCTTAATTTCTTCCTCAGCTTCTTTAAGCTCTTCCTCTTAACTTTTCTTTGGCTATTACTGCTATTCATTATACTACTATAAATACTCTTTAACAAAAAAAATAAGGATCGGTGGTTATATAAAATATAATGCTATTCTATAAGATTTTAAGTCTGTTATTACTTCTTTGCCTTAGAACTATCAATGTGCATCACAGTCATTTATAAATCTAAACTTTCAACGTTTGATGGCAAGTTGTTCCCAGTATACATAAAATAATAATTTATTCAAATGTTTAATCAATAAGAGACAATTATCTTGTCATAGAATGATTGTTAAAGAAAACTAACTAATCAACAATTTATTTAATTTACTAATACTAGATTAAATCTATGTCTATGAAGAGTTGGAATTCGTGGAATTTTAGGAATGAGCTGATGATGAAGATTTTACGCTCTTTGTTTCTGAAATAGATTAGCCTTAGATTGATGACTTTATTTTATCTTTCTTTTTAAACTCATCTTGAAACTTGTCTGAAACATAGTATTAATATAATAGATAAATTCACTATTTTTTAAAACTAATTTAAACATAGAATGAATCTGAGACCATAGGAGCTATCTTACTCATTTCTCTATAGTTGGAAAAATAAACATACAACATTATCTTATGAGAAAAGATCATCAACCATTTTATGTTAGATATAAAAATACGGTAATATATGATAACTTACTATTCAATGTTAATTTAGTTTGCAGATATGGGGATAGTTCCAACTGATGTCATTGACTACTAGGTGCCTTGATAGTTTGGCCTTTTTATTCCTTTTATGATCTTCAGCTTTTAGCCATATCAAAAATACTATAACATAAAGCGCTTTAAAATGATCATTTTGTGGATTGATTAACTATATTTTACAGTAGCCACTGCCCTAGAGACCATCAGCGACACTCATTCCTTAGGGTCCATTTCCACTGTGATTGCTTTGATTTGTTGACCCACTGCTGTTGCTCTGAGTGTCAATATCCTAGTTATTTATCAATTGAGTGGACGTGGACAATTAATCTTCATCTGGTTAATTATAAAACACATATTAGTCATATGATTATGCCACTTATTGGTGTATATATGTCTTTATATTAAATGATGGGACTCCTCAAGCTGTAGCTTAGGCATGACTCTCTTTTTCTTCTTGATAACTGGCTTGGTCTAC
Organism: Oxytricha trifallax; assembly: GCA_000711775.1. Lineage (NCBI taxonomy): Eukaryota > Ciliophora > Spirotrichea > Sporadotrichida > Oxytrichidae > Oxytricha > Oxytricha trifallax. The sequence continues at coordinate 24,879 of ARYC01001236.1, read as the reverse complement.
TAAGTTGCCATGTCAACATTAGCTGCAATCTGTTATTACGCACTCGCTTCCATTATTCAAAAATAAAAAATTAAATTTACAAGTAAATTGTTAATGAAATTAAAATTATAATTAAAATATTAACTTATTATTGGTAATAGTATAAGGAAATTAATTTAATTAGATTTTATATAGAAACTGCTAAGCTTTATATTATACATATAATATGTTATTACATTTTGTTTTTTTAAATCAGAATTTATAGGCGAAAATAGTTTATATTCAATTCATGCATATAAATATTATTTATATTGGTAGTCTAATATTTTAACTTCTATTAAAGTGATAAAATTTTAAATCATTTGTAAAATAAATCCCTTTTATCTCAAACAAAATTATAATTAATTTTTACTACCAAAACATAGATTCTTTAAAGATTAAGTGTCAAAAACGCTATTAATTCAGATTAAATCATATAAAAATATTTAGCTTTTCTTCAAATATACTTATTTTATAATGATGAGAATATTCTTCAATAATTCTATATTTGAAAACATAGAATTTATATAAATTTTTCTTATTTTTCAAATGAAATAAAACATGAGAAATCTGTAAAAAACACATGATCAATTGCTAATAAATATTTTCAATATAATAATTAAAATTATTATTTGAATTGTAGTTAAATCAATTAATGAGAATAATGAGCTTTGAATAGCATATGGAATATATAATATTATGCATAGAAATACATTTACATTTAAATGCAACACATATATAAAGTGCAAATAATCTTATGTAACTATAAATTGCTGGACTAAAAACAAATTAAAAATTCATTTTAAATTCATTGTTTCAAAGAACTCATTTACTTATTTTTTTAAAGTTAATAATATCATAGAAATAGATCATTCGTTAGTTTTGTATAGTCATTTATTTTAATATTGCTTAAATTTTTTTATAAAATTAAATTAAATTACTTAAATTATCTTATTCAATATTAATTTTGATAACCTCCCCCCCCATGTTAATTACTCTTTTACAATATTACAAATAAAATTCTCTAAACTTATATATTTTCTCTTAATGCTCCTAAAATTTAAACATTTATGTTCATTCCATATCATCAATTTAGCTATCAATATGGAGGTCGATGCTTTTTTTAATAATTTCTGGCTTTTATGTGAGTTGTCTATTGTTTTAATGTATGTGAAAATTACCGCTTAGTGATTGTAGTTGAACTTTATTTTCTTAATTTTTGCTAAAGCTTACTTTAATGCTCAATTTAAATGGTTTAAGTAAAATTAAAATAATAAAAATAAAGAATTAAATTATTTCAACTTTGGAAGTGAGAAATTAAATGCCTAAAATATTAGCCAAGTTACATCAAATAAATCTAATTTTTTATATTTAAAAAATCTCCTTCAAATTTTGATTAATGTATATTATACCTATTTAATCACTTAAAATTTATAAGCTATTTTTATATTTAGATCATAATACAATCTGTATATTAACAAAGTGATAAAATGAATAAAGGTTATTAGTTTAAATTAAAAATGAACAATAGATTTTTTTAAAAAAATACTATAAAAATGCAAGTTAATTAATTATATATTTCTTACTTTAAAACTCTAGCAATATTTTAATTGAATTGGATTTTTGGAGTTTGCTCATCTTCTATTTTAATTTCAATTTCACTGATGTTGTTATTGCTTTGTACATGATAAAATTTCAAATAAAAATTTTAAATTAAAAATGATCAATTTGAGCTATAGTAAGGCTTGTATCAAGCTCCCTATCATCTTTCAACTATGGAATGTTTTAACTCTGACTGTCCACTAAATTACACTATGTATTTAGCTAAAATAGCATAATTATAGGTGAATAAATTAATTTAATCCAGATTGCACATGTTTGATTTTAATATTAAAATAAATATTATTTTTAGGTACTCTACCGCAGATTTTTATGTATAAGCCTGTTTTGCGATAGAGTACCTTAATTATATTAATTAAATTAAATAAATAAATTAAAATAGAGCATTACTTTTTACACAAAATGCATGATATAATTATTTAATAATTTTTCGAATTAAAATAAAAATATTGTTACTCTGGAAGGTAGCATAATTTGAAAATTTTAACTTTTTTTATTTATAAATATAAATTCACTTAATATATTACATTTCACTATTTTATATCATGCATTTTGTGTAAAAAGTAATGCTCTATTTTAATTTATTTATTTAATTTAATTAATATAATTAAGGTACTCTACCGCAAAACAGGTTTATACATAAAAATCTGCGGTAGAGTACCTAAAAATATATATTTATTTTAATATTAAAATCAAACATGTGCAATCTGGATTAAATTAATTTATTCACCTATAATTATGCTATTTTAGCTAATTGTTTGCATCTGTTGTATCTGTATTAAATAATAAATTTATTTATGAATATTTTTTTCACTAATTATGTATTAAGAATGCTTACTAGTTATATTTAATCAATAGTTGACTTATTCGAGGAAGGGTGTCGTCTTTAGATGCTTTCATTAACTTTTATACTAGTAGTAGTTTATGAATGAGATTTAGCTCTCTTTTATACATATCGTTTTTAGATTTTTTTCTGTTTATTTTATCTCTAGTTTTCTATGTCGCTTTGGTTTTATTCTACAATCTCTGTATTAAATTAATTAAGAATTTTACATTATAAGATTTTTTTAATTTAAATTGAATATATAAGTATTTTTCTTTTTGCAGATCAGTAATGACATAAAGAACTTTTTAGGTTTCTCTCTGCAAATCCATTAACTTCTATCTTCAATTACTATTTTCTTAATGCAGCAAGATAGTAGTACAGTGATTACTAAAAGAGATACTCCAAATGCAATTGGCAATTATTAATTTTAATCCAAATAGAATTTATTAATAATAAAAATATTCCCATATTATTTAAGTTAAGCAACCCATAAACAAGGATGATGTAAGCTGTCCTATTTTTACCATATTTTGCGTCATCATTATTTTTCTGATTATGGTTATTCTCACTATCAAATTTATCAATTAATTGCTATTCATATTTCATTATTTGGTCCATATATTTTAAACCGCCATATGTGAATAGATTTATAATAAATTAAAAAGATTTTTTATTAAATATAAAATTTAACAATAACTAATTTATTATATCAGGTCTTATTTTACATTGAGTTGAGTTATTACGAATAATTTGAAATTATAGGTTTCTTAGAATTCTTTGTCCAGATCTGAATAGATTAGGTATAAGTCTGCCATCTTATATATTTTCAAAGTAAGAAATACATATATTAGAAAAAAAATAATTATAAATATTTATACAAATCAAAGAGTCACTTATTTCAGAATCAGCTGTGTACTGGTTTAGAATATCAATTATCTGTTAAGTATAGTTGTATTTCCTTTGAAATTGTTCGTAGAATTATACTAATAAAGTTTCATTTATTTATCGTCCAATAAAAATATACATTTAAATAAAAATGGTTAAAAATAAAGTTTAAGAAATAAAATTGGATCTCATATTTTAATACATCAACTAAAATTTCAAAATATTTATTTTTTTTATCATTTTTACTAAATTAAACATTTATTTCTTTTTTTAATGTGTGTTTTTTATTGGCTTAACATTTAAAACTGATGATTTTTTAAGTCTCTATTATTAATTATTTGATAATGGGGTCACCGAAAATATTATTATCCCATGCTTTAATTTCCATTAGTATTTAATTAATCATCGTCAATATCAGTCGGAACCTCATCAATTGATTTATAATAAAAATTAAAATTTTAATTCAAAATTCAAATTTATTTTATTAATTAAAATATTTGAGTTGAGACTTGAAGTCCTAGCCAAATTTCTCTTATGAGAAGAAAGTCTAAATTAATCTTACAGGGAGAAGCCCAATAATTTTGACTCAATTCTATTAATTTAAAATTATATATATTTTTAAATAACTCAACTTTATTTTAAATTAAAAAATAATTCTATTATGCTTTTCTTATATTATAAATAAGTAAATAAATTAATTTACTAATATTTAGAGTATATTATATATTTTTCAATTAGAAGAGATTGATTTGAATTATAATCTTTGAGATTTAATTTATTTTCATGGTTTAAGAATTCCTGATTATTTACAGTTACCGATAAATCATGGTTTAAATAGTCCGATATTGATTTATTAATAAAGTTATCTCTTTATTATTAGAAACTCTAACTTTTTTTATATTTTAGAAATATTTATGCACTATCAAATATATTGATAATCTTATGATATATAATTTCCCAGATAAATAATTATTTTAAAAATATTAACTTTAAGATATTTTCTATGTCAACTGAAAGTATTATGTACTTGTGTTACTATTATGATTTATTAATTTATTGTCTGAACTTTGAACTTATTGAACTTCTATTGTGAGAATGATTACACTAAACTTTAAATAATAATAATAGATTTATTTAACTTAAAAATATATTAATTAATTTTTTTAAACCATAAAAGGCATTTTTGAATCAATTAAAGCCTTAAGTCTTATTAGTAAATAATATAGAATTATAAAATTAGATTAATAAACTTATTATATTTATTATTTTAATTGATAATATAATCTAGAGAATTAAACAAAAAAAATTGTCTTTAACATTCTATATTTTATAACCTTCAACTTTTTTTAATTTCTTTCATTTTTATTGCAATTGATATAACTTTGATTAAATTGAAATAATTTTTTATATTGCAATCAATTTAAACATTTTATAATACATTAATTTATTTATATTTATTAATATTAGTGGGTATAGTTTGCCATAATTGTTTAGTACTATTTGTATAATATTTTGTTATATATTCGATATCGAAAAGATGATTAATTATAATAATATATAATTTTATTAGTGAGTTATAAGCAAAATAAAAATAGTTTAATAATATCTTATTAATATAAATAGATTTAAATAATTCTAAACTTATAACATATTAATGTAAAATAATTTATATAAAATGGGTTTTAATTAAATTTAATATATTAGTGATTAATTATAATCACTAATAATAAACTTTTCTTTATTTCAGATTATCATCCCATTGTAACTCATATAAAAAATTAATTTATATAAAACCCTATTTGTCAATTAAGAGAATAGATTGGGAGATAATATTATTTAATTAAAAATATAAGAATTATTGGAGTAAATTATAAATGTTTAGCCTAATTATTAAAACTATTTGTTCAATTTATAATCTCTATCAAAAAAGCAAATCAGGGTGAGTAAATTTTAATTTATTTTAATTTTAATTAATTTCAGATAATAAAAATTATATATTATTTTTATTTTAATAATCTTAATCACAATCTCCGTTCTGTTTTAACTAATGGGGTTTAATTTACAGTAACATCACTAAATATTAAATTTCAATCTTTAAAATTGTTTATTAAATGAGATAGTTTTTTTAATCAACGTTACAAGTTTTTAAATGTGCTAATATATTTTTCAATTAAATTTTCTAATGGTTTAATTAATAACAATTACAAACATGCATGAACCAACAAATCTTAAATTTATTATCAAAATAAATATCATTGTTTTTCATTGTCAAATTTCTCTAATTAATTTAATTTGTTATTGCTGTTGTCTAGATTATTATCAAAGCTCTCAAATTAACTACTTTTTGGAGATTCAAAATTATAAAAGAAATTCTTAATTTAAAATTTGATTTGATTTTAATAATTTAAAATCATATTTAAAGTTTGCAAAAAATTTTGAGCAATAATTTAAGTAGATAAATTTACAAAATTGTTATGTTCTATTTATATAGATACTTCCTCTTGTTAATTATGAATAAATGAGACATAATTGTGCTCAATATTTTCCTCTTATATTATTTTATCCATATTTGCTTTCACTTGTTAGTTTTCCTTGGGATTATTTATAAGAAAAGTATATAAAAATAAAAATATGTATGATTGGACTAAATATTAATAGGCTCTTGCTTGTCTTATAAATAATTAACATTTTAGCTTGACTCTATATTCTAAGAATTTAAATTTTCGTTTCTTTAGGCATTGTGTTTTTGATTTTCTTAGTTAGCCTAATTGATATAAGTTATACAACTTGAACTTTTTGAATGATTAAGATCACTATAATTTACTAATGATTAGCTAGTAACTCCAAATTATTATTGCTCTCTAATATCACTATTATAAAATAAGGATTAATATAAAAATGATGTACGATTAAATTATAGAAATAATTTAATTTATTAGCAAATTATTATTAAAAAATCAATTAAGACAAATCAATTTTTGTAAGATTATGATAAACTATAATTAACAAAAAAATATATTTAACTTCTACATTTGCTATATTTTAAATACTTTAATGAAGTTGACCTTCGCCACTTTTTTCATTAATTTATTTCTAATTTTCCTTTTTATGACAACCGCAGCAAAATATAATTTTAATATCTCTAATTAAACTTAGCTTTTTGAACTTGAAAATCCATTTTATTTTACCATTTTCCTTTGGCATGGTTGTTATGAAATATTTCAGAATTATCAATATAATGAGCGGTATTACAATTAGGAATACTATAATTGGGATCCCATATATTATAACGAAAGTTTTGCTCTTCTCATAAATATTATAGATTTTAATTTTATACCTTATATTAATATAATTATTATCATTTTACTTCGAAAAATTAAAATATAGATCAATAATAGTTTAATATAACAATAAAATATAAAGGTATATATCAAGAAATTTTTTATTAATATTGGAGATCGTGCTTTTGTTATTTGCGGTTACAGATTTATTTTGTGAAAATAATTTATCAGCTTTCTATATTTATTATATAGAACTTATGCCAGCTTTTTCATAGAAATCTAAAATTTCTGTCATTTTATCTAAATCAAAATATTTAATTAGAGGTTGCTTTAAGGTTTATTCATTATAGTATAGAAATTTATATTATATTAAAATCATTTATCTCTTATAATTTCAATTAATTAATATATATATTTTATTCATGAGCTGCTGTTAAATTTTTATAGAAATTTATAATTTAAAGCTACCATTACAACGAAACAGATTATTTAAAAATATTAAAAATATATATTTTATAAGAATCATCTTATATTTTCTAAAACTAAACATAATTGAGAAAATAAAAAGAGTAATAAAGTTTTAAAAACTAAAATGACATGAAAATAATCAATTACATAAATATTGATTATGAAATTAAATTTCTATAAAAATCTACTTTATTAAAAGTAACTGTATCAAACTTATGTAATATTTTCCAAAATTTATTAATGCCAAACTTATAAAGAATATTTTATTTTTAAATGATATACCTAAAAAAACCAAATTTTAATTAAGTTATATTTTGTTTGAAAATCTGAATTTTCCTAAATAATTAATATAAAGATTTTTTAGTTGCATTTTTCATGATTTTAATTTCCTTGTCAATAAGCTTTATTTGATTCATTTCAGGAAACGAATTCAAAATTATTAAGGAAATATATCATTAATAAAATGTAAATTTTTTTATTATCAACAAAAATATTTAATTCACAAATAAATCAAAGAAATTGTTTTATTATTCTTCAAAAGTCATTTCTTAATTACTATTTTTAAAAAATTTTATTTAAATATTAAATCTATCTCTAAAAATAAAAAGTGAAATTTAAGTTATATATTTAATTATAAACTTACAACTAACTAACTGTCTAAATAATTACTTTTTCTCATCTTTATTGATATATCTGATTAAAGAATTCTTTTTATATTGTCATTCCTGTAACCGACGTCTTCACTTTAGTTAGAGTTATTATATAATAATCAATATATAAACATTAAAAAATAAAGCAATTAATTAATTAATTAATTAATTAATACATTTTTTTAAAGTTTGGCTCAATTAAATCTTTATTAGAGTTTTATTTATTATTGCTGCTAGCTTAAATTAAGTGATTTCTAGGTTAGATATTTTTATTTAAAGTTTTATTAAGTTAACTTAATTTAATAAATATATTGATTATAATATAAAGATTCCAAAATCTGCAAAAACCTTATTGTGACCAAAATAGTAAGTATTTCCAGAATTTAGAGTCTCGTTTGTACTTTGGATTGTATTTATTGATAAAAATGCTGTTATTAATATGATTATTTTTTAAGTTTTAGAAGAGGAGAGTATATTTTATCTGAGAGTATCGTATTTGTGGTCCTTTAGTTTCTTTGTCATGTTATAATAATTTAAAAATCTTAATGGGGCTTAATAATAAATAAATCGAATTATTAAATGGGAATAATTATTGTTTTATAATCGCCCTTAATAAAATCTTTTTATTTAATAATAATAAATATATCTAATTGAATCTCATAATTAAGTTTCACTTCAAAAGTGGCCTATCGTGTGTATATTATTGTATATTATAATAATTTTTCATATCTTTTTATATACCATTCATGTATTTATCGTAATAGATATTATTCTTATACTATGTATATATTGATAAAATAAATTATTGAATTAAGGTTGATATATAAATTAAATTGCAATATATATATTCATTCTAATTATGAAAATTTACTAATTCCCTTCATTTATTGACTGTCTTAAAGGTCTTCAATTTCTATTCCCAGACTATCTAATATTTAATCTTCAAAATCAATGTCTTTATTTCTGTTGCTGAAACTTATTGCTCCATTATAAAAATAAATATATTGTTGTAGGAATACATTCGAAATTGGGGAAATAATTATAGTTAAATAAAATTCAAATCAAATTCTTGGCAGTTAAAGTTGGCCAATTTAAACGATCTTGGGCTCATTCGATAGAGAATTCAAATTAGCTGGACTTTATTATTGGCGGTACTATTTAATGCATCGAGGGAGTGAGTTAACTTCAGTTTAATATGAGAGTAAATTTAATGAATTAAGTGGTGATTAATTAAACTGAAGTTATCTCACTCCAAGGATGAGATAAAATAGTACCGCCAATAATAAAGTCCAGCTAATTAGAATTTTCTATCGAATGAGCCCAACATCGTTTAATTTGGCCAACTTTAACTGCCACGATTTTGATTTATTATAAATTGAATCTAATATATTTTCCAAATTCAAATGTATTCCTACAATATTGTTTATTTTTTTATTAAAAAATTAAATTCATACATTATTTTTAATTATTTGGGTTGATAAATTCTGCATTGTCATTATTGGTAAAAAATAGAATATCTTATAAGATTGAATTTTAAATAAGCTTTGACTTTTATTTTAAAGCCACTATAAATTTTACCAGGTGAGAATGCTAATTATTTTTTTATTGGGAACAGGAAGTCATAATTTAGAAGCTTTCTCTTAAATTAAAGATATTTTTACCTCTAATAGAGATAATAAAACCTAAAACGACGAAAAGTTTCATAGATTAAAAATATTGTTTTAGTTATCCAAGACTATCATATATTCAAAATTTCCTTTACATACCTTTTAATTAAAATATAAAAATAAAATCAATTATATTGAAGGAATAATGAAATTATTATGAACAGCATAATTACTATTGTCTAATTATGGATGAAAATTAACTGAAGCATTACGAGTATGTGCAAAAATCTTATCTACAGCTATAGGCAAATTTTACCTAATTATTGGCTTATTTCCTTCTTCCAGAATATCTAACGCATAATAATTAAATTAAAATTTATTTATATCATTGCTACAGATTTCTGACTCTAAATTTTCTTAATTTTCAATTTCAAAATTGATTTGAGGGTTTTTCAATTATAATTTTTAATATTATTTTGAGTAAAATATTTATTAATATTAATGTTTCGTTCATTTTTTGCAACTGAATAAATAATCACAGAAACATCAGTTGTCATAGGGAGTTAATCTTGGCTTTATTTCGCATTCATGTTCTTATTTTATCTTGATTGAATGCTTGCATTAGATGAATTTCAATGAAAATTTAATCATTCATTAATAATAAAAATTGATGAATTCTGTTGAAGACTACTACCAATTTACTTAACTTACTATTAACTACTGTTATTTGCATAATAATTATGAGATGATTGATTATTCACAGTTTATTGGTAGCTAGAGATATCATTCATTCAGTCAAAATAGAAAAAAATCTGGAATATATAATAGTTTCAAAAATATAGAACTTCATAGTTGTAAGATTCAATGAGTATTTTAAAATTATTAAAATAGTTTGTTTAATTTTTAGTATTTTTAAATATTACTTTGGTACCAAGTAGCAATATTAATTTATTTTTACCACTTGGTACCAATAATTATATTAAATTTATTTAATTATTGCTTTAAATGTATTATTAAAGAATTTAAACTAAGAATGTAATTACTTTCTACTAAACTAACATTTCATTTATTCATAATCTAAGAAAAAGAGTAAATTACATATTAATTCTTAATAAAACAACAAAACTTAAAAAAAAATTAAAATTTAAGCATTACTTAATTGTCATATTTTTAATAAAAAGCACGAATAAATTTCATTTAAATTTGATAGAAACCCAATTTAATATTAAGCCACTAATTTCAATTAATTTTATTTTATTTATAAATTTTATAATAATACATTAGGATTGGGACCAAACAGAAAAAATATAAACTTTTACTAACTTGGTCCCAAATAAATATAATAATTAAATATATCCAAACAAATTTCTTAAATTAAATTATAAAAATAATTCAAGTTTATATTATCTAAGTAAGTTTTTGTATTTCAGGATTTTCATATTTACAATTTTTATCATATTTTGACTGATTGCTGTGAGATTTGTAACGTTCAATGAAGTGGCTCCCACTAATTAATGACATTCATTTTTATCTTTTTTATATAAATATTTCTTATACAGTTTTCTCCATATAGTGCAATTTCTCACTGATTTCTTTAACATAAATTTCACTTAGCCATCTTATGAGATCTTTATATAAATTGATTTATTATATAATCTAAAAACTTAAACTATTAAATATCAATATTAAAATGGCTATATCTTTTTCTTTAAGCAAAACTTGTACATAATAGCCCAAGTGAGTAAAATTACAATTGCAACAATTACAGGAAGCCCAGAGCGTAAGAATTCTACTAATTATGGGTTCATTTTATTTGAAGAGCTGTTACTTGAGGAATATGGATTTTGATTGAAAGTTCTATCTAATTGTCTTACTGAGGAATACGATGTGAAATCATTATAATTATAAATATTTTTAACTTTATTATGTAGAAAAATAGAATGAGTATTAAATTTTAGAATGTAATGACTAATTAAATTAAAAAATTACTAAGTAAAAATTTAATAAAAATCTCCTTGTAGCAGTATCTGATTTAGTTAAGTTGCATTTTTTAGATTGATGTAGTCAAATAAAGGTTTTAATTTATTTATACAATTACTATTTATAGAGAATTCATCAATTAAGTATAAATTAAATGTGTTTGTTATAGATAGTTACATATGACTAATCCATTTATGTCATATACGACTTTAACTGATCTGCCTTCTATTCTTAAATAATAAAGTCATAATACAATCAAAAGTTTTTAATTATTTAATTTATTTTATTTAAATTCTTACAAGAGTTTATTGTTAGTGCTATTTGTTAGATTTTAAGTAATATTCGCCATTAATTTTCTGTATTCCAATAGATATTTACATATTTGTTATTTTTTAATAACCATTTTTAACAAAAAAATCATTTTAATATCATATAGTATATTATAAGATTTATAAATATTTAGTAAGACTGAAGTAATCATTAAGTCTTGAGTATACTAACTACTTATCAGACTTACTACTGAACTCAGCAATTACCTAAGATAGAGAAGTGTTCCCATTGGTGATTATAAAATAAATTCGATAATTCTTTTAAAAGAAAGAAATCGTGTATAAATATAATATAAAAATATATTGGGAGTTGAAACGGCATTATCAGCTAAGTAACGTCGCGAGTTAATTCCATCAGAAATAATATTATTTTATTGAGGCATTCTTCCATCAAGTAAATTATTGTGTATGTTAGCAGAAGTGCCCAATTCTTATGAATTGTTTATAAGATAATATTTAAAATAAGTATGGGGATTTGTACTATAAATATGCAAATTATTATATAATGAGGTTGAAGCATAAGAACACACTAAACATAAAGATAGTATTAACAGGAATAGCTTTTTGTTAATTATTAGGGATTTTTAATTTTTGAACATTTTATTGATTTATTATATCAAGTTAGTTAGCTAAAAGTTACGGTAATATTTCCTATTTATTTTATAATTAAAATTATAGTAATTTCACTTATAATATATAAAATAATTTTTATTTTACTGATTATATATTAACTTATTGATCAATAAAATTAATTTTATGACTTTTTCCATTCAAGAAAAGTTAATTAACTAATTTGAAAATGAAATTAATAAAAATTTGGATTTTATTTGTGAATTATATTCAAAATCTTTGAGCAATCTCTCCTGGCTCATAGAAATCGTCATCACTATCATTATTTAATTTTCGACTATTTTACTAATGAAACTCACTTTAATTTATTTTATAAATATTTATTTTAAGAATTAATAGTATCATTTATGAATACTCGTATTTAAAAAAAACATAATATATAGGTAAAAGTATTATTTATTACACTTCTCTTTTTCTAGTATTATTCCACAATTTCTATATCAAAATATATGTATTTTATAATATGAATTAATATTAATATCATCGTCTTATCCTGCATCACTTTACTCCTCATTGAAGTTCCTAGAATCATCTTGATTCTCTTGTCTGACATACAATTTATCTATCATACTCTGATTTATTGTTTGTTAGTCCTCCTCCTTATCGTTTTGAGTTTTTATATAAAGATTTTCTTCTCTTATTGGTGTTTATTGGTTTTCTTGATCTTCAGAATATTAATTAGTAAATTTTAAATATTTATAATATAACCTTCATCATTAATCTCATTTCTTATTACATTATTGAGTTGTGATGTATGCTACTTTTTGCTGCTGTTTCTTTTGTTAAATTTATTATTTCTGCTTTTCTATGAAACAGTATCTTCAATTAACTTATAAATAATTAATGATTACTTTCTATAAATTAATTTATATAAAACTCCTCTTAATGATCTGCATTTATATTTTGATGATTTTAATTTGCTTCTAGGTCAATCTCAATTTAACTCTGATTACTATCATCGACTGCTTGCTTGGTATTGTGTGAGCTGTGATCTCTTTTGCTTATAGGTGGTAAAAATGAAGATTAACTTTGCTTCGATTTCTAATAGTTAAATTTAATAAATATACATAGAAATCTTGAGAAATAGGAATTATGAAATAAATTTATTATTATTTATTAATATAGTTTGGTTATGACTGAGTATTGTCTTCTTAAAGTATATTGGTTTAAGAATGTGTAATACTATTATTATTATTTTTATTGGATTTATGTGACTTTTAAGAATTTAAATTTATAATCTTATGAGATTCTTTATCATTTGAAGCTTCACTATCCACATAATTTTGCAGTTATACTTGCTAAACTATAGTTTATCATATTAAATTAAATTATAAATAATTTTATAAGTTTAGTTCAACTCATTTTTCATAAATAAATGCTATTTATCAAAACCTGCCTTTGCTGATGGAGTCATTATAAAATCATTGATATTCTACTGACTTATATCTAGCTATAAGAGCCCTTAATTTAATTATTATATTTTTTATCAAATTTATTTATATAAAATACCTATATATTAATTATAATAAATCAATTTTATTGCAGAGTAATATCAATAGGAATGTGTTATTACTGCGCATTAGAGTATATCAGCTAATTCTGTGATTAATTAGCTGTGTCATCGATATTTGAATATGATTCATTGACCTTTTTGGCTTTTTTAGTTCTTTTGAGTTTAAAGCAAGTCCCTTTTTTCAAAGCTTTCCTCCAGACATAAATTTCCTAACCATTATCCATTATTAATAAAACATAAAATTGTTTATGTTAATGATTAAAATATAAAGAAATGGGGTTATAAAATGAGAAATAAAAATAATTCCAAAGTCTTTCTCTTTAGACAAAATGCAAAAATACATATTACAACACCAATAATAGCTCCAATTATGAAAATTATAGGAAGTCCAATTACTACGAATTTCCTACCTGCACTCATTTAGTCATCGTCTTTTTGACTATTTGAGGAAACTTTACCGTTATTTTAAAAGCATAAATTATATAAAATTAGGGAATGCAATATAGTATTAATAATAAAAAGATTATTTAATTATATCGTAGCCCTTAAGACTATTGTAATCTGTGATATCAGCCTTCATAACTATTTCTTAAATTTCAGTGTCATTTATATAAATTGTATTGACACTAAAACATTATTTGAATACCTTTTTTTCTCAATAAAAATTATTAAGATTTTATGTCATTGGTCAAATCAGTATTTTAGAACATTTTATTTTTATAGACCAACATATAAGCTTAATCTACAGTCATTAAATACTGCCTAATCATTAATAAACTCTAATCAAATGCCTCATTATCAACCATATCTTGACCTCCTTACATACTAAGAGCACTATTCAGCTGAACTAATATGGTTTATTTTGACTGTTCCAATAAATCAGTGATATTGAGGGCGTTCAGCAATATAATGAAAAAGTCACTCTCACTCAGTAAGTTTTCAGAATTGAAGCCACTTAATAAGTCAGTTAAGTCCCAATTTATTGAATCTGTGGTATTGTTGTTTTCTTCTGAATTGGGATTTTCAGTGTTATTGGTCTCATTTGAATTTGTAGAAGTTTCTGTTGAATTAGTAATTGGGGCGACTGGAGTCTCTTATTCTTCATTATTATTTGATGAGGTATCAGTGATGTTATTATTTTACTATTTAATCAGATCATCCTAGGTGTTTGTATCATTATCAGTAGATGAGGCTGTAGTGTTTTCTGGATTACTTAAATCACTTTGTTTAGTAATTTTATTTAGCCTTATATCATCAATAAGTGTCTATGCTCCATCTTTATAGAGATCAGTTGTTTAATTGACCTAATTACTTGAGGATTCTTCCTCTAAAAATACATATAATAAATATAGAATCATTAAATTCAATCATGTAATTCTAATAATTAAGTAAAATTAAAAATCTTCTTTAGTTAAATGGATCAGATTTGTTTTCATTTGTATGTAAAGCTTAAATATTAAATTGAATAGTCCCAATATAAAACCACATGCAATTTTATTGTGTATTTTAAGATAAATTATAAAAGATTGGTATTTATAATTTAATTTATTAAACTTTATAATAAAAATATTTTTAATTTAGGATTGAAATAAGTTAATAGGGATTAAATGGAATTGTTTGATTATTAGGAACAACTAGTTATATTTATAACATTAAGAAGTGTTATAATGACCAGGTGTAAAAACCCAATATTTTAAACCTTCATTATATATTAAATTTTTTCTTAAAGTTTATTTTTCTAATTATTAACATTATTTTCTCATATTTTTTATCTTCATAATTTTAATAGAATTATCTACATTTATTGAATTATCGGGGGAGAGTTTCCTCCACTGGTTTATGATAAAAAAAAATTTAGGGAAGTTTCCTACACTAAATTATTTTATTATTTTTTATTAAATTGATCTATAAAACAACTATCAACAAACTTTCGGACTAATTTTTTGTTATAGTTATACTTAATTTATAAATTAA
Source organism: Oxytricha trifallax (assembly GCA_000711775.1). Classification (NCBI taxonomy): domain Eukaryota; phylum Ciliophora; class Spirotrichea; order Sporadotrichida; family Oxytrichidae; genus Oxytricha; species Oxytricha trifallax. The sequence goes on along the minus strand of ARYC01001236.1, from coordinate 9,098 downwards.
TTATTCAATATCTCATTTAGCATGGATTCTAAGATCAATATAAGATTTTTCTCTTTTCTTCTGAATGCCAGTTCATCTAAGAAATATAGGCATGTTAGGCTGGAATTGATCAATTATAAATATTTCTTAAATATTTGAAATGATTCCAAGTGTTCTCATTTCTATTAGTGGGATACCTAAACTCTAGGTACTACTCTTCCCATCATACCTCAATATTCTCTTAATAATTAATTGGGTCATAAAATTAAACAATTTTTGAATTTATGTAAAATTCATTAAATTTAACATTAAAAAAGTGCAGGAAATTTCCTATAGTGAAATAACTCTTCTCCAGCGAATTTTAAATGATGTATTTAATTATGACATGAAATTAATGAATATATTAAAATAAAATCTATAAACTGCAATGAAATTTTAAGTATTTTCTTCTTATATGTTTAGTTGATTGTCCTTATCACTATTTGGTGTGAACATTTGTGGTATTCATTGTATTAGTGTGATTATGGTTGCTCTCTAAGTGCTCTTTGTATCTCTCCTGATCGTTATTTAACTTGTGAAGACCCTCTTAAGACTTCTAATTTTAAATGATGGCGTTTTCTTAATTATGGAAACTTTACAATGCATGAAGAGCCACTGGGTCTACTAATGGTGATATATTGGCCATATCATAAAATAAATTAAAACTATAAGTGTTATTAAAATCCTTGTCTTGCTCTTAGTTTTATAGATTGTCTTGTTCGTTTTACACATTTAGTGTTTAATAGAACTTATCTTCTTCCATTTGCTTGTTATAATCAATATATTGAGTTATATATGTGATTATTATAATTTAATCATCTACAACATTCTTTCTTCTCTCCTCTTCTTCATATTGCCTTTTGTAATGAATTGAACTGCTATGTACCAACAATCCAGATAAATTTTACTCTATATATATATTGTTTAATTATTTATATATTCTAAATGACTTGCTTCTCTGAGGTCCACTTTAATTCAAGCTGTTGCTTCTAGTGTTGCCCCTCTATCTATTATTAGGTGAATTACTATCCTAATTTGAGCCGCTGCTCTTGCTGTTTAATGGATTATTCGATCTAATACTCTCCAAGTCTCCTACCTAGTTATTTATACTTTTTCTACTCTTTTTTCTTAAAATAATTGTAAGATTAATAATTAATGATTTCATTAATCTAATGTTTAAAAGCTTAATAAATTTAATTTATTTTTCTGTGCTGCTTTTTGCCATAATCTAGCTCATTCTTATCTCTATAGTTTCTATAAGACTCAATTACTTTGCCAAACCATGTGCACTACCTGCATCTCTTCTTGCATGTTAACTTTATTTTCCCACCTCTGAACTTTTTTTCATATATATTTGAAAATACAATAATCTCAAATTTTGATTAACATTAAAGATATTTGTATTATTACTTATTCAATTGATAAAAAATGTAAAACTTATATTTGCAGCAGATATATCTAATGCAGAGTACTTAAAACACGCCATAGAAGAATAAAATAATTGGTATGCCTACTTTTTTAAATAAATCTATTCTTTTTTTCTCTAGGTCTTCTTCCTTTGGTGGTACTTTTTATGAAAGTATTTACTATTGGAAGAAAAAGTTAAATCAAAAATTATTTAATACAAACTTATAATTATTATACTTTGCATTTGTAAGGCTGTTAGAGAAATAAAAATAAAAAATAAAAGTAAATTAATTTCTCTTTTATTTTTCAAATGTGGAAATAAAAATTTGGTGGATGACGAGAAAACTAGTTTTAATTTGATATTCATTTTAATATACTAAATGATCAATCTTAGTCGTGAAGTAGAGATATCAAGAAGGCAATAAAAAAATACGAAAAAAACTGCTTCGTCTACCAGACTGATTCCCTACAAACTTAGATGATACAGTAGAGCAGTGGCTCATACCAATTAAGAATTATGATCTCTTCTAATAAGACTTTGTTTAATGTAAAAAATTTGGGCCTAATTTTAAATTAAGAATTACTAATTATTTTTACTATTTTTCAATTTATTTATGATTCTTAAATACAGTCTATTTACAGCTTTATTTGCTACCTAATTTATATTCTAATCTGTAGCAAAGCTTCCTATGTTACTTTTAATAGACATATCAACTTCTTTTAGGAGAGCCGATGATGCTGCACGCCCAAACTGTAGATAATCAAAACAAAACATTTAAATTATATTTTTTATTGCTACAGAAAATCTAATATAAACTGAGATTATAAAATTCATTGTTTTTTTTAAAAAATAAAATACTGAAAGATTATAAAATTTTCAATAATATAAAAATAATGACCTCTAAAAACAAATAATAATTATATTGAATAGAGAACATGTTGTAAGTTATTCAGGTCTCCATTCGATAAGATTTATTAAAATTGAAAATGAAATAATATTCCTTAAAATAATTATTTTTAATTATCATTTATTTTCACTAGTGACTCAGGTTATAATAAAATTACTTAAATTTAATTATCCAATTATCAAAGATTGGAAAAAATTATAAAATCATCGATTTAAGATAATTAATAGGGACAAATATTGTGTTTATAGAAAGATTTATTTGATGTTAATACTTTTTCTAATAAATAAATTGATTATTTATTTTTTTTATAAAAAATCTTGAATTTACAAATAAAATATTATCAATTTATAAGATTGTAGAATTGTCTATTTCTTAGTAGGCTTTATTAAACATGAAATAGTAAGATTATTTATATAGTATTTTTAATCAATAAATAATAATAATTAGAATTTTAAACTATTCGATAAATTTATTTATTAATAGAATAAGATCTCATCTAAATTAAGTCCTAAAGATCATACTAATAGGAGTCAAAGTTTAGAATCATTAAATAATTATAAAATTAATTTTTTAATTAATAGAATAAAGTTTTTAATTTAGTATTTACTCAGAATATCCTTCAAATCAAAAAGGTTGAAGAATTTATATAAAGATATTTATAAATTTTTAATTATAATAAATAATGCCAAAATTAATAATGTAAATTCAAATAATAATCGTAAATAATTATAATTATTCAAAGAATCAAAACCCCAAAACCCCTTAGTGAGGTTTTTAAGTGCTTTGATTAGTAGGGTAAAGTTGGGGTTTCATTAGGGTTAGTAGAGAAATTAGGCCAGTTTGCAAAATGAGAAATAGAAATTAGCGATTTTTGGGGTCTATTTATGATGAGAAATATTTAGATTTACTGCTTAAGCTTAGGTATGGTGCGAGTATTAATATAGACTAACTCAAACAAGTGATGAATTATTGTGCGATTGCAAAGCTATTGTGTAAGAGTGCTTCGACTGTAAGGTATCACTGATTGTTAGCTGTTTAGCATTTCAATTCTGGTTCTTGATAACATCCTGTAAGAAAATAAAAGTTCTCTTAGCAGCATATTGAATATCTCTGCGATTCTAAGACTCTTAAGTATTGGGCACATTTCCCACTTGACTAGCGAGCTGTGATGTTTCATCGCAAGTTTCCTGACATGCGTATCTCACCATAGACTATCGCAAATATTTATTGAAGGAATGGTATTACCTTCAAGACTGTCAATAGAGTGAAGAGAGTGATTGACTTTACTCTGCCATTTTATAGTAATAATTTAAACTATATATATGATTAAATGCAGAGGGCTATTACTAATAACATCAAGTTCATACACGCTGATGAAGCTGTGTTTACGTTCAACACCTTTATTAATAAGTCTTGGTACAAGAAGTACGATAATATAGAAGTGTATGACTAAAAGGTTAAGGTCGTCACTCACGCAATTTTGGCTGGTATCAGCGAAGATTCAGGCTTAGAAACTTATGTTATTCATCCTCGCCCTATTAAGCGAGAGCAGTATATAGAGTTCTTACATAAGCTAAGAGATAAGTACAACGATCAAGAGATCATCCTGTTTGTTGATAACCTCTCAGTTCATAAGACTAAGGAATCTAAGAAAGCTTATGAAGAGTTAAAGATAACTCCTGTGTATAACGTTCCTTACAGTCCTCAATTTAATGGAATCGAATTCTATTGGAGTTAGATTAAGACTCACTACAAGAAACTCTTGCTGTATCACCTAATGCATGATCTACCAATCGACACAGTAGACTTAATACAGAGTAGTTGCAAGAGAGTGGGTAAAGACTAGACTACGATATGTGCAAGGAAAGGAAGAATGAATGTTTATTAATAAGTGTTTGACTTAAATGAATGAATTATTTCACATATTAAATGATCTCTTAAATGGATTCGGCTTCTCTTTCTTTTCTTCCTCTGTGTTTTACTAGGACCCATGTTTCTTCTCTTTGTACCAGCACAGCATCTATGTTCATTTTATCAGGCTTTAAACTTCATTTAAAGTCTCTTGCTAACTTAATGAATGGTTTGAGGCTTTCTCTCTCTGTGAACCTTTGCATTCCTTTCATTAGGAATATACCAGTTCCAGGTTTCCCTACAAAGTTATGAATCAAAGCTTACTAGAGAGATAGGGATGCTTCTTAAGCTCTGTTAGGCAGGTCTCGCTTATTAGTATTCCTTGCTTCTTTTAATCTTCAGGAGAAATAGAGTAGCGTTTCTTATGAGCTTCTTCTATAATTTCTCTCAAATAATCCTCTTTGATTGTACCAAGAACACCAAAGAAGAAGTTTCTTTCAGGCAACTTATTTGAGAGCTACTTCTTGCTAGGAAGGTAAATAACCACTTCATCATCTTTCATTGCATCTTCGTTGAGATTTGTGACTGAAATCTCTGGGTAGTTAGGTATTTCAATCAGTTTGATTTCTATGTTTTTAAAAGCTTTCTTCTCCTCGCAGAGTAATTATTGCTTTTAAGAATGATATTTTAGTACCTTCCATCGTTGGAAGGAATAGACCAACTGTATACATCGTTGATTAACATCAATTTATTTACCATGCTAAGTAAGGTATCGATAGAGATCCTCCTTGCTTCTGAATCTTGAGATCATTTCTTGAGCCTCAACCCTTTTCATTTGTTCATTGAATGATTCCATCTTTGTTCCTCTTCCTATTAATGAATTTCAAGTTTTAATTTATAGACTTCTGGATCCTTTCCTTTAAAATCTTACTATTAAATATGGGCATCTTATAGGAGGTCAACCCTGTAAAGATACGTGGAGAAGGTTCGCAGAAGCTGTAACAAACTTCAGAGATGGAGCTCCATTTTTATCAATTTAGTTCCATTAAATTAGTACTAAATTTGTTAAATTTAATTAGTACCGGTACTAAATCCGTTTAAGTTTAATTGGTACCAATTTAATAGTACCAAAACTTAATTAGTACCTAGTTTTAATCCAGTGAGGTTTTAATGGAAAAGTTCCAATCTGGTTCTAAACTTAATTGGTACCAGTACCAACCTGAACTTTATCTGAGTTCGTACCAGAATCAAAATTATTAAGTGCAAAATTACAAAAATTATAGTTATAAACTGAGTATAAATATGAAGTCTTAGAGCTGAGATCAACCATCATTAATGCTGTAGCAACTCCTATATAGTCCAGCTATAGCTATAGAGGCTTTAAGAGCTTTATAATAGAAATTTAAATTTGAATTTAAACATGGCGGTCAACTTAAATCGTAGAGCGGCACTTTTAGGAGCAGGTCAATCAATGCTAAACTTTGATTCAACCAAGAAACAAGAAGTTATATATTAAGAGGGAGGTAGAGCTAAGAGCTCTTGAATTTATAGCACAGGTATTTATTATATAGGTTTATAACATGAAACAGAAAGCTGAGATAGAAGTTTAAACATTAATAAAAGATGTTGAGGAAGAAAAGGAACAGCTTCAGATTTAAAAGATTAAAACTTTGAATGCTAAGACTGCTAAAACTTTTTCTCTACTGATTCGAGTTTGAAGAGACATATGAAAGAGGTTCACTCTGGGAAAGCTAAGGTGTATTTTAAGCATGATAAGGTCGATGGCAGGTACTAGTGCACGACTTGTTAGAAGTCTTATACTCACTCAGCTAAAGTTAAGAAACATATGCAGAAGCATCACCTAAGTGAGTTCTTGATTTAAGATAAAGAGACTTAGAAATTAGTGCCCGCTAAAAGAAAATCTAATAATCTTGAGACTTAAAAAGAACAACAGAGAAGCTCAAGAGGCAGAAGCGAATAGAATTAATGAATCAACCTGCTGGTAAAGTCTTTTTAGCATGCTTTTAAGAGAGAGCCATGTATATTCCTGCACTAAATGCAGTAGACCTTAGCAGTTGTATTGAAAACTACTTACATATAAACGTACCTGCTAAAGCAAGACTCATAGTGGTTGATGACTATGCCTACAAGGTATATCCTTTCAGCTATCTCCTTAAAAACGAGCAGTATCAAAATGAGTTTGCTAACGAATATATTTGTACTTAGAGAGGCTTAGAAAAAAGATTGCAAGAATTTGCTCAAGCTAGATGGTGTTATTTTAGGGTTTGGTTTCATCGCACTAAGGCTAAAAAAGTTTGAAATGACTCTCCGAGATTATCTATATTAAAACAGATACCCAGATGACTTGAATGATATTCTATCTAATATGATAAAGGGTGTTTAGGAACTTCACGAGCTTGGATACGTTCATAGAGATTTGAACCCTGAAAATGTTATGCTAAACCTTTGCCCTTTAGAAGTAGTTGTAATCGATTTTAATAGAGCCTTAAGATAAGAGATTGTAACCTTAGCAAGGTTCTTGGTACTCCAGGTTACTTCCCAATCAGAGAGAAATGGACTAATGTCTCTATTTAGTGGGATGTTTGGGCAGTAGCTGCAATAATTTTAGAGTGCGATATGGAAAGCATGACTTACATTAATACAAAATATGAAAAATAATCAATAAATCTAGCTGAGAAGCACATAAAACAAGATGATGTAAGCTAAGAAAATAAAGAAGATTGTAGAGAAGATAATAGTAAGAGCTCCAGCATATCCAAGACAATCCTTAGACGATATGCTCGAACCACTAAAGATAGCGAGATTCAAGAGATACAACAAAGACAAGGTAGTAAAATTCGTGTGATATAATTAAACTAATACTCATTAAATACATATTAAAGTCTCAATAAACTTCCGTTTTCTCTACTAACCCTAATAAAACCCCAACTTTACCCTACTAATCAAAGCACTTATAAACCTCACTAAGGGGTTTTGGGGTTTTGAATGTAGTGTCAATATTTCGAGTTGTTGATGAATATGCTGATCTTAACTTGCTTTTATTCTAATCATATATTGAAATGATAATAAACTATTAGATACTTTATATAATACTCTTTATTATTATATATTTTATTGAAGTGTCTATATCACTGAAATCTTTAAAAATCGAGTTCTTTTAAATCTTATAAAATATATTCAAGATAAATTAAATAAGTTATTCTATTCAAGTATATAATAGAAAAATTTCTTCTATTCTTGCAGGTCTCGTTTTTGAATTAAAAAAATGGTCAAATTAATCTATTATTCATTTTTGGAAATTATCATTAGACATTGAATAAGTTGTTAATTGTAGTATTAGAAAAAGATAAATCAACATATTTGCTTTATTTCTTAACTTTCCCCAAAACTCTAAATTAAAAAATATTACATATTATACTGTTTATAATTATATATATATATAAAGGAATAGATATTTATTTAATTTAAACTTCATCGATTGCTGTTAATATTTTTTATTCTTAATAAAAAGTTTATAAATGATGCCTTTTCATATTTTATATAGTAATTCAAAAAATCAATTATTATGTATTATGCTTTGCTTTTATCAATTCTATATAATCAATTTTTAATAATTTTGATTTTTTATGTTTTAATGTTTATAGTGATGTTAAGAGATATAAATAAATGTTGATTAGTGTTGTATAATAAATATAAATATTAAAAAGTGGGGGGGGGGGCAACACGTGAACCAGTAAATTATTATCTTATTTCTACCCTCCTTGTAACTTTTTAAATACATCACTAATATCAATTAAGGATCAATTAACATGAATTAAGAATAAAAAATTGTTATAGGCAACTCCTTCAGGTCTAAAAGATCAATTTTATCCATAAAAATAATCATATAAATATGCACATTTATTTTAAATTATTTTTTTCAAAAAATTGCATTTTTAACTTGAATTTTGATTTATCTAAATGTTAAATAATTTAAATTCCAACGAGTTACCAATATAAAATTTGGAGATATTCTGATACGAGCTTAGTAAACTGCCTTTACTTTTTATTGGTAACTCGTTGGAATTTAAATTATTTAACATTTAGATAAATCAAAATTCAAGTTAAAAATGCAATTTTTTGAAAAAAATAATTTAAAATAAATGTGCATATTTATATGATTATTTTTATGGATAAAATTGATCTTTTAGACCTGAAGGAGTTGCCTATAACAATTTTTTATTCTTAATTCATGTTAATTGATCCTTAATTGATATTAGTGATGTATTTAAAAAGTTACAAGGAGGGTAGAAATAAGATAATAATTTACTGGTTCACGTGTTGCCCCCCCCCCAAAAAGTGTAACGATTATCGATTGATTTTATTTCAGTTATTTCTACTCATTTTAAAATTTATCATAAAAGTTATTAAAGAAATCTTTAAATAAATTATTTTTAAATATTATCAATGAAGAGTAATGTGATCGATTGGGATGTTAGATTCGGTGCCTTTTACTTTTGTATGAGAATTGTTTAACAAAAATACAATAAATTTTATTATAAGCTGTTGTCTGTTTGGAGCATTGGTGAGTGATTGTAGATAGAATTGTCAACATAGGAAACGTTCGGAGTCATACTAATGTCAGTTTAATAATAAAAATAATATTTTAATCATACTTTTTTATAAATAAATCAAGATTGCACAATTTAAATTAGGAATTTTAAGTGTTAAAAAAAGTTTGAATGACAGATCTTTGAGTTGCCTTTGAGTAGTCTCCACCTGAGGTAACTGTCTTGACTCTGTAATTCTTTCTGCATATTCTAACAATCCAAGTGCATTTTAAGCATCTCTTTCTGCAAATATATTTCTCCTTGCCGTCTTCGTCTCTCTTTTTCTTATCAAATTATTAAAATT